>JAXQQM020068065.1:0-76763 GCA_034641835.2 Pinus albicaulis
TGAGTCCAGGTGGCTTTGTTTAAACAATTTATCCCCGACATAAGGGATTTTAGTGGCCTTGGAGATGGACCTTGGAGAGAATTTGAAGTTTAGGCCTGCCAACTGGAAATGCTTGTCTTGAAACCTTAAAGCGCAAAGATGTTTCAAAGGAGAAAAACTCTTCACCTCTTGCACTCTTTGACAAAAATCTAAGCACCCAACCTCATGGAAATTGAACAAGACTTATGGGTGGGCATTCACTTCTTCAGTGGAAGTAGGCTCAAATATCTTATGCAAGCCACTCCTACTGTCCTGCCTAGGAGGCATCTTGTTCTGGATGCTCTCTGCAAAACCAAATTGCCTCAAAATGGTTTTCAAGAATGTTTTCTCAAACAAAACTCTGTCTTCTTTGTTAGTCACTGTTTGACCAAGGCAGATCTCTTCAAATGCTATGTAAAATGATGGTTTAACACAAAACTCACTACTCTTTCCAAAACAATGTCTGTCTCCCTTTGTATGCCAATCAACCAAAGTTATCAAAATAACAAGCACATAGTGAAACTGTTAATGTGGCTGGGTATGTTTACAAAGATCCTTTATGTTTTGATAAAAATAAGATAGCCTTGTATTTAGACAGAGGAAAAACACTACTTCGAATCAAAAAAACCCTCCTATACTTCACTGTTTCTCACACACAGTTTGAAAAAACACCTTCAAATTGCAATGACAGCTTCACTCACTAAAGTCTGTTTCATGGACAAAAAGGCAGCTCTGATTTTTCTTTTCACCACACAGAGAGGACTTTTGAAAATGACAAAGAAATTTATGTATGATCACTGTTGTTACTCAGACTTTAAACAAAATTTCAACCTTTCTTACCACTGCTTTCACCACTACACTATTGCTGACAAAGTTTATGGTTTTGCCCTATCACAGTCTAGGCACCTCCAACAATTTTACAAATCTCCACTACTGTGTATATTTTGACTTGCTGGTTTATGCTTTTTAGCACTATACTGAGGGTAGTTTTTAGGCCTTTTGACATCATCATAAACCCACCACTTTCACTATGTCAATGTTGGGCAATGACAGCCACAGCAATTTCGGACCTTTAAACAAAAGTTCAACCCTCCTTACCATTGTTTTCACCAATACATATAGCTAACAGAGTTTATGGTTTTTTGCTAAAACAGTTAGGATACCCTCAATACTCGACAAAACCACTAAACTGGTGTTTATTGTGTCTTTCAGGGAGTGTGAGGTTTTAGCACCTTTTAGGGCAGTTTTAGGTTCTTTGAAGCTAATATAAACCCTCCACCAGTCTCCCACTGTAACAACTTTCTTTAAAATATTCACTCAACACTTTGATTTACACCATGAGTTTCATTTTTTCACCACCACTTAATAGCTTGAATTTAGCAAGGAAGGCAAGAAAAATACCTTGAAGATCGATGGTGGGCTTTGCTTGAGGAATTGAGCAGCTTCATGACTTGTTTGGAGGCACTTTGATCATTTGAAACATGTGCGGCATGTTTAATAGGGAAGGCACTGCGCAATAGAAAGGTGTCAGGTCGACGATGGGCAGTCGTGACCGGTGCCTACAGGCGCGCTGCGTGATGCTACAGGTGCGCCGCGCAACAATACAAATCCTTTGCAAAAAATCTTCTGAACGCACCGCACGTTTCTACAGGCACGTCGCGCAGTCTCCAAGCTTGAAAACTCTGTGAATTTTCCCGAAAACTTCTTCCTCGGTCTCGTGAACAGCAAAGGGGAGTGTTTTTTGCACTTTGGAATTGCAAAATAGATCTATGCAATGGTTCTTAACTCCTTTTGAAAGTGAAAAATTCAATCACCATTGAATTTGATTCGTGGGGGTTTTGCAAGCTTCTTTCTTTAAAACAAATGCCTTTGCTCATAATGAAACAAAACAAAATGACTTTGAACATGCTATAAAGGGCTCACATTTTAAATAACGTTGGTAGAAAGGTTGTGCATGCTGTCTGGCCAGTTTTGGTAGATATGACTCTTTCCTCTTATAAGAAAATCATTCAAGGGCCAAACTCTTTTCACTGTTTGCTTATTAAAGGGAAAAAGTCTTCCCTCTGTCTATATCTGCTTGTTAGAGGGAAAAATGGCTCAAAGCCATATAGTGACTGTAGATGCATTCTCCAAATGATGCTTCTTTCTGACTGTGGGTGAGGCCTAGTTGTACTCACCTGAGCTTTACTGTCCTCTATCCATCAAGAAGGACACTTCTTCTAAAAAATTTTCCTCTACTCAAAATGCAACAACAAGGTACCTTTGACCTATTTTCATGAGGAAAATGCCTTTATTTGTAACATTGGCATGCATTATTGGCTTTGAATGTTGTTCCAGAACTTGAAACTCATTCCATAATCCTTCTTACATATTTATGAGCCTATGTGTTTAGTTTCGATGCCTCTTTGGGAGAAATAAGCTCGAATTGCCTTCTGTCCACTATGATGAGTTATTGAAAGAAAATTCTTCATGAACAGGAAGAAAAGTACCCTTTGAAAAATAATCATCACCCTTTGGCCTGTGTCTAACCCAGCTGATTTCAACCACTTTTCAACTCGGTTTTGTTTAAAGGAATAGAGACTAAATGTTAAGCCTGTTTATCAAGGAGATGAGTCTTTGTAACCTTTAAGGAAATTACACCCCTTAGCAAGGTTTGTTCATTTTTGGCCCCAGATTGTCTTTGAAGGCAAACTCTGATAGGAGATAAGTCAGCTTCTTTGATAGTTATAGTACTCATGCAGTGAAAACCCTAAAATCAATCACTTCTCTGGCCCTCTGCTTATAGCTGAAGGAGGCCTAATTTGACAAATGCGTGGTTTCTTTTCAACCTCTGTCTCAACCAAATGAAGAATGTTTGATGAACATACTGATAGTGGTTTCCCTTATACATGATGGCAGAAGTTAGTTTGAGCCCAAGACTGTTTGACTCTTTTGGCCATCTGCTTAATAATATTTCTTCATTTATGATCAACCTATTAGCTTCACCTTGTATTTCAAATAATAGTGAAACTCATGCAAAACAATTTTAAAAGCCCACTGCTTTGCTTCTGCCTTTAATCATTACTTTTATTTCAGAAACCTTTAGTTGCTGTCTCACTGTTCTCGAAACAATGTCTTACAGTCAGTGCAATTCTTAAAATCAACCTTTATCCTTGGCCCTCTGCTTATAGATGAAGGATGCGCTCTCAGACCTCAACCCTCCACTTATAAATGAAGGAGGTTTTCTATTCTCAAACCCTCTGCTTATTGATGAAGGAGGTTTTTTCTATTCTCAAACCCTCAGCTTTTAACAATGTTATTTTTCCTTTCACTACCTTTTCATGCTGTGACTGTGATAGTAGGAGCTTAATGAAACAAATCTCTGCCCTGTAGCTGCATCCCAAGCTCAAAATCACATGAGAAGCAGCTGTCTTCTCATGTGGAAAAAAATACTATCTTCTGGGAATGCTGGTATACTTCTGTTCTTGAAAGATCCATTAAAACACTGTAAAACCACCTAAAATCAGTTTGACCTATGGTACATGTATTGCTGAGACTTGAGGGTTTATTAGTGGCCGTGACTTAAGGGTATAACCAACTTTATTTGTAGAATAGGAAGGTCTGTTAGTAGATAGATGTTCTTTGGTTTTTAGGATAGTTTTCCAAGGGAGAAATGCCTAAAGCGCCAATACCTAACTTAGGGGAGACTTTTTGGATAGATTTGGATTGTTTTCTTTGGAGCTGATGGACAAGCTAGTATGGCTGAGGCTAGATAGGGCTTGATAATGAGGTTTCATCTCGTCATGGGTGGATTGAAAAGGTAGGAGGGAAAAAATGTTTATGGGTGTTTTCCAGCTGGAAAATTTGACAATTTTTTAGATCAGCTGCTAGAAAACTTGGCTGTTACAACTAGTCATCACCAACAAGTGAAAAATACTGATGACTAACAGTGGCTCCATTTGGGGAGGGCAGCTCCTTTTCAGGAGGTGTCTAGAATTTCAGATCTTTGGCTTATGAAGGCCAGTGCCTTATCCATTGGCGCAAATTTCATTCTTCCTTGATGTTATTTCTGAAAATTGATAGCATGATTAGCATCAATGATATTTCTACCTACCCTACTATCTTTCCTAACATTTTTTCTTCCTTTGGGTGCATTTGGACTAGCAACCCTTTGACAATATATTTTTTTTTTTGAAAAATGAACCTATCTAGTTTTACTCTTATATCTGTCGGGAGTTCAGATTAAGCTGATGAACTCCTTCATTACTCTAACTATGCTAGATCAACTGTCAAGGTTAAGCTGTTTGACAGGATTTTGTTCTCTAATCTAAAACATGAAATTGAAAAATGATCAACTCAGGGTTAGACATTCTGATTTGTCATGTACTTGCGGCACAAAAGACAAGCTGCACACAAATATTATTTTGCAAAAAATGAAATCTAAAAAAACGGGGCTAGGATGCACAATTTGTTTTTCATCCCCGCTTCCCTCTTTGGTTCTGTTTTGAGCATGTGGAACCAGTATCTTTTCCTAATCTACTCTCTTTGATAAGTCAAGCTTACACAATGTTGACCATCTTTTCCACTCACTAACTTATCAACAAATAAATTTAAAACATGTTCAGCTATGATTAGGCTAGATAACTGAACAACACATTTGAGCACTAGTAGCGGAATTTAGACTTGTGCGCTTTCTAAATGACTATTTTTTGAACATGGGGCCTTTTTCTATTTTTCAAACTGCCCTCTTTTCTATTTTTCTATTGTTTTTGACTTTTCTGTTTTATCTATTTTTCAAACAGTGGTATATACAATGATTGAAATTTTTTTAAACTCAGAAATCTTGGAAATGGCGAAAATTAAGCATCTTATCCTCATAAGGATCTCCTACCACTCTTGGTCCACTCAACTCCTGAAAAGAGAAATTTGGAAATTTTTCTCTTTCCAGCATGACATAAGGATTCATGCAAGAATCTCTGAATGAACCTATATCTTCCCGTTGTACCTCTTTATACCTTTGATTTCCGCTCCTTCCTTTACTGTACATCTTCTTTAAGTAATGCATATATTCTTTGTCATTTTTGAAATAAATAATGACATCATCAAGGTATGTTAAAATGCAGAAGTTCGGGACTCGAAACATGGCTTTCAGGAGCATATTTTTGATATCTGGTGGTTTTGCAATTCTGAGTCTGAAACTGGAACTACTTCCAGCATACTGAAAAAAATCTTTGAGCTGTCTACTTTGTAAGGGAATCATTTGGCTATAACCTGAAACATCATCTTGCAAAGGCATATGATTAAAATCACTTATCATCGGCATATCATGGTCTTGGGTAGGAAGGATAAAATTTATGTTATAGGGATGTGCATTAGTGTTTCTAAAATCAAAACAGACCCTATGACTAGCTATTTTATCTTTGATTATTACTGATTGGTTCATATTTTTGTATTTACTTTTGTCGAAGTTGTTTCTTGGAGTGATGGTAGTGGCATAGTGTTTCTCATTGTTTTCTCTGCATGAGGTAGTATTTTGCGTGAGATTTCCAATCCTAGCGGTTCTAAGTATTTGATGAAATGATAGGATATTAGCTAGTTCAAGTAAATCAGGTATACTTGGACTGCAGTTATCATGTTCGCTCATAAGAAGTTTATCAGGCATTTTTTCTAGATTTTGAGCTGTTATGGCTACAGTCAAGGTTTCACTTGCAGTGGAAGAGTTATGTGATGGTAAATCTTTGAGGTATGGTAAAAACATTAAGCTTCCCTGCTTCTGAGTTACGAAAATGTTTGTGATATGTAAGTCTTCTAATGCCTTTGTTCTGAAAAAGTTTCTTGATGTTACTGCTGATGTTTGACTAAGGTTTGAGCAATTCACTTGATAGTACATAATGGTTTGTGCTTCTTGCTCTATTCCTATTTCAGAAGGAACATACTTACTTTCCTCAAGACATAGCTGTTCATGATCATGGTAGTTTTGAGTGTCTAGTTCATCATAGAGAACTAGGGGCAGCTGATGTGGTGGGTCTAAGTTTGTTTCAATTTCTTCTGACTGTTCTTCAATGTCCTCATCAGTGTGCAGAATAAAAGAGTTCAGGTCGGAATGCAAGGAATACATTGGGATGTTATCTGGCCTCTCTTGGCTACTGATCATGTATTTCATGTGTGACTCTCGATAGAGTATTCTTGTTTGGTCAAACACATGAATAGTGGCGTAGGACATATCAAGTTGAATAGTTCCTTGGAGCTTGGCTCCCCAAGATCTGGATAAAAGCATTCTGTACTTGGGAGGAATGTCTGCTACCACTATGTCCATGATCAGATGTTTTGCAGGTACTTGGGCCAAACTAAAACAAAGATCTTTGATCAAGCCTAGACATTTTCCTCTACTAGAATCAAATGAATATAAGTCTTTGTATGGTCTTGTGATTTCTAGGCCTAATCTTTCCATTACAACCTTCAGCATAAGATTATGCGAGGCACCGGAGTCTAGCATGGCATTGTGAAGGATTTGGTCATGGATATTCAGACTGATGTGAAAGGGACGAGTGGTTCCCTCTTGGAATTTCCCTTCTATTTTCGGACCAAACAACACTTCAGGAGTGTCATCAACTAGATTAAGGGTGTTCGCATCGTTTCCTATATTTAGGACTTTTAACACTCGGTATTTGTAAGAGTTTTGGGTGATGAGCTCGGTAAGAGGCATGGTGATCTTTATTTTGGTGATTTCACCCTCAAAACTGAAAGGTAGTTGTAGTTTAGACATGTTTTCTTCAGCTTTTTCAGCCATGACTTTCTCTATGTTTTGAGTTTGCTGACTCTGTTTTGGGATTTTGTTTGACACAGCCATCTCAGGAATATTTGTGGAGTTACTAGGAGCATCTGAGCTAAGACCTGTTTGAATAGCTTTATCTTTGTTTTGGTCAGTTTTCTTGACCACAATTTTGTTACTATCCTCTGCTTTTTTAAGGAAGGTATCAGGGGTTTTAGTAGTGTCTGAGCTACCTTTCTTGGAGTTGTCTTGATTTTTTCTACTTCTAAGGTCATATTTCCTGTGAGCTTCTACTATGGCATTCTGAAAATCTATGGCAGGATCCTCGAGATCTTCATAGTTGGTTTCATCTTGATTCAGAGAGAAGAATGCTTGTTATTCTTCTGTGAGGTACACCTCACTCTCATTATCAGACCCTATGAGGTTCAAATGATTTTCATCAATGGGTTCTGTATCCCTATCATCTTCTTCAATATAATTTTCATTAAATGGTGGCCTAATTTGTTGGTCATTTTCCCTTGGTTTTTTTTGAGGCTGTTCCCTCCTAACATTTTGGTTCCGGTTTCTGTTTGGAGGGTTTGCCTGGTTGTCCCTAAGAGGGGTCTTCTCACTTATCTTTTCCCACATTTTTGCCATGGACCTAACTAAGTCATCTATTCTAGGATCTAAGGAAGGAGCTGAAGTGGAGACCTCATCTCGGTAGGTGACTTTCCTTTCTGATCTAGTCCTAGCTCTTTTCTCTGCTAAGTTGGCTTCTGCCCTTATGGCTACTTTTTGCATTTCCTCTAAGGTAAGGGGATCCTTGTCTCTTAGCTGATAAGTCATGTCTGGGTCAAAACCTTCGGGGAAATTTGCCAAGGCTGAACCAAGTGGGGGTTTGAAGTGAGGTGGGAGGGCGTTATACACACTGTTGAACCTAGTGCAGTATCCCTGGACACTTTCCCCATTTTCCCGTTTTAGATTGTTATACTCTGACAGGATTTGAATGGGGTTCTTTTGGATTTCCCACTTGTTTATGAAGGTTTGGTAGAGTTCTGGGAGATTGTGGATGTTGTTTGGAGTTAAGCTTTTAAACCATTTTTTGGGTTCTCCGCCCAGGCTTTGGGCGAACATCCTCATTCTGATGGTCTCGTCTTCTATTTCCATGTATTCAAAGGCATCGCTAATCCTATCTACATGTTGTTGAGTTGTGGTAGTCTCAACTTTGGTAAAGTGTGGGATTTTGGCTTGATAGTCATTTTGTAAGGGAGCCAAAAGCTGTGGCAACACCAAAGGTGCATACCAGACTGCCATGACTGGAGCTAATGGATGATGTACAAAATGAGGGCTTGTGGGATGAGCTGAGGTGGTTTGAACAGTAATGGTTTGGATAGGTGGGGTGGATGTACTTGGACTAGTGATCTGATTTTGAGCAGATCTGGGATGGTAGGAGCCAAGGTGATGGAGAAGCTGAAGGTCGAGAGGTGTGGTAGGTGAGGCTTCTCTACTAGGACTCTGTGGCGGATCTAGAGGCTCAAGATCGTCAAAGTCTATCTTACTTTGTGACTTGATTCTAAAAAGGGTTTTTGTTGATTTCAAGTCAAAGGGGGAATCCTGCAAGGCAGTGAGATTTTCAGGTACTGATATTGCTTTACATGGACCTATCGGTAGCTAAATTTCTAGTTTCGGAAGCTTGCCACATAATCTTCTCTGGGTCATCTACTGTGATAGGGGGATTTGGGTCTGGATGAGATCTGGTGTTGATTCTTTGTGAAGCCAGATTTCGGGTCTAGAGTTTAGAGAGGATGATATTTTGTGATTTTTTTGAATGGATGGCCTCTCTAGGGTTTTACTAATGTGAAGGATGGACTAGTGGAGTCGCCAGGTGGATTTCTATGAGAACTATGGTCCACCACCAACACTATCAAAGATGCTTTGGGAAAAAGTTTTATAGCAAGCTTTGAGATGGAAAATTGCAAAGAAGAGTGATTCACTTGGTTTCAAAATTTTTCTAGGTTGTATGGACAAGCTAATGGTTCTCTCGGCAAGAAGGCTTCTGCTTATCTCCTATGTTCAGGCGAGGTTTTCTGAATCACTAAGTTATACTTAGTTTGTCACTGATTACAGAGCTTCTACACTAAGCTTAAGTTTTTGGAAGGATGAGTCAGCAGGAAGGTATGGTTTATGAATTTTGGGTCTTTTATGGAGTTTCTAGGCCTACTGGAGGCTAGTGGAGTCGCCAGGTGGAACTTGGTTGTTTTTGTAAATATGTAGCTATGGTCCACCACCAGTAACTAGGGAAAACCAATCTGGGAATGTTTTTTGGGGTTTTTTGAGTTTTATGTGCAACCTATGGTTTATTAAAGTATTCTAAACTGGTTTCATCACTTTGCTAGGGTGGCGATAACAAAAAGAGTTTACTCTAAATGATTCTATGGATTGCTTGCCTATTTAAGTTTTAAAGAATAAAGAATCTACAAGAGTTTTCTAGACTGTTATATACTCAGTTAGTCCCACCGTGATCGCCATTATGTTAGTGAGCGGTGGGATAAGTCAACAAGATAGTATTTTCAAAGGTCTCTAAAGGTTTAGGGAAACTAAGTTTGTTTGTTACTCAGAGTCCCACCGTGATCACCATTATGTTAGGGTCCCGTGATTTGGCTGATTGGCAAGCCAAATGACAGTGTAACATCAAACCAATCTTTGGAGCCCAAGGACCTAGCCTTCTTGGACTCAGAGAGGGCTCTCTCTATTTGTGTAAGGGATATCTGTGTGTTTGCTTATTGTGTTCTGATTTTAGGCTAGTTATGAAGTAGGTTTTTTTGGTTTGGTTTTTAGATTGTGAGGGATGAAATTGATCAAAGATATAAGATAGGTAAAAATATGTCAGATCAACTGGGCTATGGGGTCGAAGAAGTCAAGAAAGCTATCAGATGGTGATACAAGGTTGTTGAAGGGCCGATTTGATTCGAGGTAGAATGGATCTTTGGGAAAAATGGAGTAAGATGGACATCAAGTTTGTGAATAACAAAGGATTCCAAGCATAAATAGTTTAATAGCTGACACAAACATGGTAGGGCAAACCATTAATCATGAGAAATGTAACTTTAAGCTAATCAGTGCATAGAAATAAACATTCAAGCCATGCATAGAGATATATAACTCTCTAACTTTGGGAAATGGCTATCAGACTTTGGGAAATACACTTAAGATAGAAAAACAACTCAAATCACTATGCCGGAACACCTAAACACAATACTTCAGGTTATTGGGCACTTTGAAAACAAGATTGCATAGTCTTAGGCAAAGGGAAAGATCAGAACAAGACCTCCTTGGTTCAAAAAATGACAATCTAATCAGTCAAAGAGAAATTTCATGGATGGAGCTATGGCTAGCCATGAGTAAGCAGGGCATACCGTAAATCATACTTAGCATGCATAAAACCATGAATGAAACAAGCAACAATATCCTTAAGTTATTAAAGAGCAATCAAGAATTTTTTAATGTGACTAAGAATGAAGAAAACATGGAAGCTATGAAGAAACAGGAAATTTGAGGTGCCTCCAAGGGCATGTCTCAAATTTGTTCTCTACTGTCCTATAGCAAGCAAGAACATGGATTTATGAATGAAAAATAGGAAACAAAACAAAGAGAGAGACACTATACCATTCTACCAAGTCATGGAATCCAACAACAATTCTCTTTCATCATCCAAGAACATCCAAGAGACTATCCAAAAGCATGAGACAAGTATTTCTTCCAAAGCTTATATGACCATATATTGCTTCTATCATCAAGTTCCAGCCTTTTTTACAATGAAAGCCTTTGGAATATATAGGCCCAAGTGAGGAAAACCTCTTAGTTCAATTTGCAATCTCATTGGCCTATCCAAAATATCTTATCTTGTCCTTGAGGCTTTGCAAAGCCCAAGGCACAAAATATCTCATAAAATATCTAAAAAATGCTAAAAGAGGGAAATAAATTGACTTTTCATAACTTCTCATGTGAAAAAATAGCTAAACGCACATGAGGAAAAAGCAATTTTGAAAGGTTCAATTTTTACAAAAATACTCAAAAAATACACCAGCAAAAGGTCCCCTGACTTTCCGACAACTTTTGGAAGCCTTCCCGATGTCGAAATGAGGCTCATGATAGCTCGTTGGAAAGCTATGAGTGTCTAATTTCTGAAAATTTTTAGTTTTATCCAAAATGAACATTTTAAGTGCTCCAAAAACAGGCTTGTGTGTAAAAACCCAAAAAATAAGCCTTGCTGATAAACTGGGCAGAGTGTAGAAAAAGTGAGCATTTTTCGCCATTTCGAGGGAGAAAATGATCTTCAAATGTCCTAAAAATCGCTGAGAATGTGCTCCTGAAATTATGGCATCCAATTATACCATTCGCATCCTTTGATTATCCCCCAAATTGAAATGGCGATACCCATGAGTTTTGGCCAAAAACCCAAAAATGACAAAAAACCAAAATATGTCGAATTTCACCCAAACTTGGCGAGCATGACCCTCAAGGTTTCTCAGCAACATGTTGTGAAGCAGAGGCCAAGATTTGGAGTCTTGAGGTGTCTTTCCTCAATTTTTGTGCCGGGCGCTTCCCTTTGGCCTCCTTGAGTTTTTCTTGAGCAACCTTCAACTTCCACCGGGCAAACTGATTTAGCTTTCTATAATGCCCTGTCATTCTCCTTTGAAGGTCCAAGTCCCTATTTTACTTCTCCAATTTCCTCTCCAAGTGATCATTAACTCTCTCAAGCCATGCCTCTCGATTGTTCTCTATCTCTTGTTCGAACAATGCAGTGAGAGGGGTAGATTGGAGAAGGGCATTTTCCTCTTCTTTTTGCTTCTCAAGGGCCCTTTTTAGCCCCATGGTTCTTGGCCTCTTGCGCCTAGGCTGATCTTCGCCTTCACTTTCATCGAACTCACCCATGAGTTCTTCCAACCTCACTTGTGCTTTGGAGGTCTCCTTCTTATATTTGTTTGCCCGTGTCTCATAAACAACTGTATGGACACTCATCTGCTTGTTTTGAACTTGCAAGAATTGATTGAAGTTCCTAGCTCTATGAAGATCAGCCTTCAAGGCATCAATTTGGATTTCCCTTTGGATCAAGAGATTTTCTAGAATCCAGGTTTCATTATCACTATCATCGCTTTGGATTTGGATGATGTCGAATTTCCTCTCCTGTTCATGACTGCTTTCTTCCTTGCCCTTCCCCTTGCTTTGGGTGGCTCTTCTAGTATTCTTCCTCTTGGGAAAATCAACCATGGGCTTCTTTGGCAATTTTCCCTTGCTTCGGAGGGCCCTAGTCACATTTGGAGTTACGACTCTAGGCACCCTTTTCTTTGCTGTCTGGGGCTTGGCCACTTTCAGAGAAGAGAGCATGGCCCCTTGCCTTGGAGAGGCAACTAGCACATGCTCCACGGGCTCTTTACCCTTGTCACTTTGCCCTTCATTTTTGCCAATGTCTTGGCTCTCTTCAAGGATACCTGGGCTGTCTTTTTGCATCTCCCTTTGAGGGCTATCCTCCTCACTGTTTTGTACATCTTCATGCTACTATCCTTTTTCTTCTTGAGGTTGCTGCTCCTTTTTAAGAGGCTGCTGTGTATATAGCTGTGGCTGCCCCTTTTCATCACTTTCATGCCCTTGTTCATCATTTTAATGCTGCTCCTATTCAGCACTTTCATGCTGCTCCTGTTTAGTCTCTTTTGGCTACTGTGTGTCATCATAGGGCTGCTCACCCTCATCATAAGTCTGCTGTGTGTCATCAAAAGTCTACTCACCCTCACTGTGTTGCTTTTCTTCATGCTACTGCCCTTAATCATCTTCCTCATCATCATGGTCATGCTCTTCTCCCTCTTCAGGCTCTTTTTCTTGCTCTTTGGTAAACTTGATCTTTTTGGGAGTAGGTATGCTAGAAGAAGGTGAAGAAGGATGGGTAGGAGGTGTGGGGGATGTATGAACTGGAGGGACAGTGGAGAAATTCGGATGGATGATGAGGGTGTCCCAAGAGACCTCTCTCTTTTCAAGCTGATGAAGAATGATGATTTTGATGAGAGAGTGATGGAAGAGATAGGCTATTTTCTATGAAGGAGGCTTCTTCTGAACAGTGGAGGCCATTTTCTCAGTGCTTTTGTGTAAGAAGAAAGGAATATTTAGCAATTTGGACCTAGTCAAATGCATGAGCAATCGAATGTGATATGCATAAATTCGGGAAAATCTTCCCTCACAAGTGAAGTATTTCATGATGATTTTCATGAGGGGGGCATAGCTAGCCAAAGGATATGAGAAAGGGAAAATATAAGGGCATGAATCTCTGTGCTCAGGCTTTAGAAAGGGCTTGTATTCTTCTGAGTCTAGGTGGCTTTGTTTAAACCACTTCTCCCTGACATAAGGGATTTTAGTGGCCTTGGAGATGGACATTGGAGAGAATTTGAAATCAAGGCCTGCTAGTTGGAAATGCTTGTCTTGAAACCTCAAAGCGCAAAGGTGTGTCAAAGGAGAAAAGATCTTCACCTCTTGCACTCTTTGACAAAAATCTAAACACCCAACCTCATGGAAATTGAACAAGAACGATGGGTGGGCATTCGCTTCTTCAGTGGAAGTAGGCTCAAATCTCTTATGCAAGCCACTCCTACTGTCTTGCCTGGGAGGCATCTTGTTCTGGATGCTCTCTGCAAAACCAAACTGCCTCAAATGGTTTTCAAAATGCTTTCTCAAACACAACTCTGTCTTTTTGGTTAGTCAATGTTTGAACAAGGCAGATTTCTTCAAATTCTATGTGAAATGACTCTTTAACACAAAACTCTGTGCTCTTTCCAAAACATTGTCTGTCTCCCTTTGTATGCCAATCAACCAAAGTTATCAAAATAGCAAGCACATAGTGAAAATGTTATTGTGGCTAGGTATGTTTACACAGATCCTTCATGTTTTGATGAAAACAAGACAACCTTTTATTTAGATATACAAAATACTTTCTCAATTAAAAAACCCTCTTGTATTCACTATTTTCTACCATTAACATTGTTAGTATGAACTTCCACAAGGGTACAAAGAAAGAACCACCAGCTACCAACATGTCCTGTATAGCCTTAACAACAACAGATAAGAAAATATCTTTCGTATCCTATAATTAGCAATAAAATGTCACAACAAACAATATCTTCTAGGGAATGCAAAGACATTGCTATAAAAACAGAGTCATTCTACACCCAACACAAGACAAGAACATTTTTGAATGAATTTTTATATTAAGGTACACCGTAGAGAACATGTTCAGAAGTGTATCTTATTCTCCTAATGATGGTTCTTTGGTCTTAAGACTTATCTATGCTTTCCCACCCACCACTTAGAGAAGAGTAGTAGAGTTCAGTTAGAGTAACAGAAATGATCATGGAACGAGACCTAGCAGCCATGTGTGAGAATGATAGAACTGCCTGGTTAATATAAATATTCATCTTAGATCCTATGCCATTTACATGTTAACAGCCTGATTCCACCTCATGAACATTTATTGTTTGTTGCGGTGTATGTTACCTAAACAAATCCTGATTAGTAAAGAATAACAAATGATTTATTTATCTTTATATGAAACAGCACCTACAAAGTAATGATTTATTTGATTAATGGTGGTTGATTTGGTCATATTTAACAAGGAATATTATTTAACAATTATTCTTAAAATAAATAAGATAACTATGGGTTTATCTCATTAATTTTTTGTTTTTGAACAATATGATCGAATAATAATTAAATGAAGGCGACCACATTTCTCGTGCTTTAATTAGATGGCGCGCTTATTTTAAAACGTTTCATATGGTGCACTTTCTGGTTCATCTAACGATGAAAGGATGATCAAAATAAAGGATGTTTTCGTTGCATGAAAGCAGAGCAAATTATAATTGGAAAGCACGCGAAGAATATTAAATCATTGACAACAAAGAAAGGCCAGAGAATATGAGGTAGATAGTGTGTTTGGAGGACCAGACCCGAGGACGCAGACTACAGTAACAAGTCTTTTTTTATGAGGGTACTGTACATACAAGTGGTGAGGCATACCCATGCTCCACCAGGATAAAGTGTTAATAAAAGAATAAAGTGGTGTCCAGGAACGGCGATCAACTGAGGCTACCGCATAACTGACAAGTTGAGGAAAACAGAACAGTTCGACAACGTTATTGCCTGACAATGTTTTGATCAACGAAAATATTCATGTTTAGGATAAGAAACCACATGTTTTTCCAACAAAGGTCACAAAAACTAATTATATGCACCATAGTTTTATGCATAAGGCTAAATACTACTGCATCCAGAGATGCATGAAAGGTCACAGAAGAGGTTGTCCGGCATGTGGGAAGCATCAGTGCACACACACCCTCACAGCCTGATGGCCTCACACGCTCACATCTGGTCAAGAGCCGCCGCTCGGTCGTCCTGACCGCAGACACGATCTCGATCATGCTCGGTGCGAGTCGTGAGAAGCACTCCCAAGCTGGGCGGAAGTGAGAGATCCCCCGCCGATTCGAGGCACCTAACAAGAATGGAAGCCGGAACCAAGGCACACCGTTTCCTTGGACCAAGCCGTGAATAAATGCGCCGATGTCGACAGACAGAGTGTCCGTCGTAGGTGAGGCAATGGTGAGACCACCGTGCGAGAAAGAAGATGAAGGTGGCGATCGTACACCAATGATGATAGGAAAGGGCGAGGAGGGCGGCACGGACGATTACAGAGCATAAGGGCAGAAGTGAATGACATGGCGGCCGATCGACACAATATCAAAGGACAGGGGACAGGATCAAGGTCATGATATGCGACACAAGGAGGAACGCAAGCAAAGAAGGATGGAGGCGCCGCGCGTTCATGAATGTAATGATTAGCCTGGCCGACAACCAGCATGCAAGAATGAGAGTAAACAGATGAAGAAAGGTTCTAGCTGAAGGAATATGAGACAAGTGGCACTTCATGACGAAATCAACACAAACATGGACAAGTAAGGGGCAAATGGTGCCCCAAGAAGGCGGTCGGGGCTCACACACCCCATTTTAATAGTTTCTGGCGCACCTTTGGGAAAAATGTGTCCTATGTGAAGTATCAAATCATCAAACTGAGGAAACCACTGAGTCAGGATATCCATTCAATGGTACGATGCTTGCTTTCAAAGCAACCATTATTGGTGGTCACAGACGAAAGAAGAAACAGGTCTTCGACGGAGGCGCCTTCAAACCACCTGCTCACAGGTCACTGACATTCAGGGAGAGGAGAGAAGGTTCTCAACACAGGCGAACGGTAGCAGACAACCCATCACATCTTAGATTCGCCGCTCGAGCAAGAGGCCCAATTCCCCGTCCAGGGTATTTGATGAGCTGATCATATCAGAGCTGAGGAGGCCTGGCTGACCGTGAACGGCCCCCGCACGGTGCCTGAGGCGGCCACTTGTTCAAGAAATCAGCAACCACACCGGGAGAGGGGCTGAAATGTTTGTTGCCTGGAGTTGGCCAGCATGGTGGCTGACCCACCCAGGGCACCAATGTCAGCAGGCGGTGGTCATGTCAACCTGAGAGGATCTGAAATACTTCACAGACCCAGCGACTGCAGCGCCTGCATTTGGTGACTTTATGTCTCTGTATCAGGGGAGAACCTGATGAGAGCAGAATCAGCTGGTTCACCTGACACGGCTGAGTCAGACCCACCAGAGATCCTTTGGGGTGCACGTGGCGGCGGATCGAACTGAGGACCAGAGGGGAGCCGACTGCCCCTCGCCCTCCTCATATATAATATACAGGAGATTATGAATAATGGTTGATCACCTCACCAAGTGATATATCATGGAGTTACAGAATTACATTATTGGATTGTCTCAAGTCAAGGGGACTGAACACTATTTGGGGATCTGCAGAGGCCAGAACTCACAGGCACACATAGCCTGTCATGCGAATCCGGGCGTGCCTGTGCGTTCCATCACATCACCCAGGCAGACATGAACATGAGACGGCAAGCTGGTGGGACCCACTTGAGTGGGCCCAAATGATGTCATTTGTATTAAAGGGACAGCTGTCATGAGGCAGGCAGGAAGTAAACCGGAT
This sequence comes from Pinus albicaulis, assembly GCA_034641835.2. NCBI lineage: Eukaryota > Viridiplantae > Streptophyta > Pinopsida > Pinales > Pinaceae > Pinus > Pinus albicaulis. The sequence continues at coordinate 16,835 of JAXQQM020068065.1, forward strand.
GTTTGCTTGCACTCTGTCAGCACCCCCCAGCATCCTTACCTGAGGCCCTCAGTGGTGCCTCTGCATGGGGCCCCAAGATAGCCCCCCCAGTGACGCCGTAATTACCTCGCTCCATGATGAGTGAGGGCCACCGCGTGCCTACCGGAGTTTGTCTGTCGGGGTCCGGCGGGCGGCCGCAGGAACACCACCCAGACAGGGATGAGCGATCGGGGGATCCCAGCCGTCACTTCCGTCCGGCTTCCAGTCCTGGGGCCCGACATGGGGCGGACAACCATATTTTGGGTGGCACGTTAAAGTTTTGAACAGTAAATAACATGATAATCGGGTCTGTGACTTTGAAGGGAGAGAGCATTCTGCATGTCCCACGCTGATGAGGACACCTGCAGCCACCCAGCCCAGCCAGGTCTGAGGGTCCAGATATGAGGGATGAGAACTGCACACACCGAGGACAACCGTGAGAGGAGCAGCGTTGACCGGACAGACGGAGCGGCAAGGAAAGACACTAGTCACACAGAGTTGCATAGTCCTGAGTGGTTAGGTACTCTTCATGCTGACACAATGGCTCAGCTGTGCTGGAAAACGGACTCACAGGTTTTACGCACCTGGCCCGGAGCCTTCAAGAGGATTAGGGGCACAGTGGTGCCTTCCGAGGCGAGAAAGGGTGGTGCCCCCCCACAGGCGGAGGGGTACATGTGCCCTCGCTGTTTTTTAAGACTGCTTGTAACATGTCGGCATGATGGAGACAAGGGAGGGGCACATATGCTCGCTTTTTGGAACATGGCAAGAAGCAAGCCACGGTATCGCAGCAGATGGTGACCATCGAATACATGGTTTGGCGATTGTTATTATGGATATGCACGTTTTAATGGTTATCTGATTATGTTCGTAACCAGAATGACATGCTGTCCCAATGATGGGTTTGTTAAATACTATCGTAAGCGGGAGATTTCCGTCCGGGCACATGGTTGGAAAGCAGGATTTCAAACGATGGTCAGAAGAACCTTCTGCCCGCAGGCTGGCGCTCAAAGATGGCAACAAAAGAACAAGGCTCACAATGAAGCAACAAAGCAGGAACTGGCCTGTCTGCAGACACAGAGGCGCAGGTCACCATAGCCACGACCACCAAAGAGTCTGCCCTATTGTTAAAAGGTGAATCAATGCATACCCCCATTAGACAAAGACCCAGGTCATGCAAGGGGTGAACATGGGCCCACCTCGCCGAGGCAAGATTCCTCGGAGTAGCGACTTGCACCATCGGCGTAACCGAGTGGAGAAGTGACAGGCCCCAAACGGTGATATGGGTTGATGAATGAAATATTATACCAAAGCCAGAAACATCTTCACAACGTTGATAAACATATGAGTCATCGAGCGGCACGGCGGTGATAAGGCAGTATAACGTACACCGCAAGAAAAAGTGGTTGAGAGTTTACCGAAATACGGCGAGGACCCCGTCACGAGGTCAACAAGAGACACAAGTGGAGTGCGATCTCGGCGTCAAACATCAGCTGCGGGGAGCCTCCGCGCAGGCCAGCCCGAAAGACAGCAAGAACGCAGAACCGACATCTCCGCCATCTGCCATTCTGGAAGAGCTGTACGATAGATCCCGAAGTCACCCTGCGCTGCCACCGCGCAGAAATGAGAGGCGGATTGATTTTGTTCTGAATTCCCGCATTTGTGCCAACAGCCCCTGCGCGTGGCGTACGCCGCGTATTAACAACAACGGCGTGGCTGGATCCTGCACACGCAGCGGCTGTGGCTGTTGGGTGCAGAGAGTCTTCGGGGTTCGCACGTCAACAGGCGATGGAGTCATGACCGCAGGTCGGGCATCACCACGCATGTATTCTCCGGACATAATTATAACCCGGACAAGAATGCGGCGACCACACCGGTGATGGTGGTGGCGGCTTCGCGCGAGAAGGAGCTGGCCTCATTGCCGTGGTGGTTTGGTCTGCGTCTTCATGGGCGTTATTTTTGCCCCGGATCGCTGCTGATGATAATCCTCGCGATCACCAGCACACACACAGAGAAAGTGATAAGAATCATTAATCACACGGCTGCCTACAGAGAGATTGAGACAGGGCGGTCAGGGGACGAAGAACGAAACTGGGATGCCTACATGTCGTTAGGGAGGGTGATAAAAGCACGGACCGTGGAGCACAGTGAATGAGGGGGAGCGCACAGGGAGGCGGACTGCCTTGTGAGAACAGACCAGTGACATTTTACGGGTTACGTCAGGGGAAATCGATCCGGGCGGAGCGGGGGTCGCAGGCGGGCCCGGGCGGGGGCCGCGCCCGCCGCGCGGGCGGTCCGGCCGGCCGAGATGACCACAGGGAGCCATCGTCACAGTATGCTGTGTCGACCGCCTGCCGCCCGCTGGCGGCGGCCCGAGACGTATTGGTACTGGCGGCAAACATTCGACAGCCGTCGGGGACCGCGGACCGGGCGAGGGGGTGATGAGGAAAGTACCAAGCAAGGTGGAATCTTTGCAGACGCCGGGGAGACACCGTTCGAGAACTTGCCTGCTTGCTCGCTGGCCGCGGCACACGGTCGTTCCTCGAGGAGGTCCGAGACATGCCTGCTGCTGACAAGACAGTCGGCCGAGACTATCTTCCCAATAAAGACATCTTGCGGAAAACCGCGGATGGACAGAGACATGGCGAGGTGTAGCCTCGCCCCCAATAGAATGTTGTAACAAGAAGAACCAGACTTCGACATCAACGCAAAACGGTCTTACCCAGAGTGATGGGGACAATACGAAACAGTCATCAGGGCCGGGAGGAACGTCCCACGCCGGTAGGACGGGAAGGGCCAGCAGGGACTTGAACAGCCTTCAAATCGTTTTATTATCACACAGTGTGATGCTTTCATCACTCACAGTGGCAATTTTGAGCTGTTAAAAAAAATAAGGCTTTTGATTTTGACCGGGATTGAAAGAACCAAGGAGGGAGAGGAGGATGGTCCGGGATGAGCGGGCGGCTAAACAATCATTTGGTCAAATAGATCAGCGTTTTGCGACAGATAGTAGAGCTTTTCAAGGAAACAAAGCACCCGCAGGAGCTCCAGGAACAGTGAGACGGTGGCTCCGTCTGTCGAACACCAACACGCCCGACCGGAAGCGCATTTCGGCGTAATGGCTCGTGAATTTTTGACGAACCTCAACTTTGGGGCGAGGATGTGTGGCGGGGGCCATCGGATGTCGAAAGAGGCGCCCGTAGAACTCGAAGATGGAGGCCCGGCGGTGACTGTAGCAGAGTGCTTGGGGGCCGGTGGCGAGACCCCAGTTTGGGCGAAGGCCGGGTAAGCGGGCCGGATCGCAGCGCATCACAAGGATCCCATACCGTATGGTGCGCGAAAGGACGAGGTGCTGCGATGGTCGTCGGGGTTGGGTAGCGGCGAACTCGGGTGAGGAAAGGACCGCGGGAACACAATCGGGCCGGGTGGTGGCCACATATTGTGCGTACATGAGGAGGCGGCGTCCGCGCAATGTGGCCGAGACCCCACATCCGTCGCATCCGGGGTAAGAGAGGACAATCGGGAGGTAGTGACCCGAAACACCGCAAATACTTGGTTGTGGTTTGCTTGTGCGAAGCCGTCTTGCCCGTCTCAGGCGAATGCCCAGGCTGTTGGTGTTAGGCCAACACTTAATCCCGGTTACCGGGGGGGACAGTATGTGTTTCTCGTTAAGCCTTCCGCCTTTCTTTTGGAGAAGAAGGGGGATTAATCGCACCGTCAGCAACACGCTTGCTCGGGAGGGGGTTGTGGTGTCGGTTAGAAGGCGGGGGCTGGGGAGGAGTGCGAAGGGGAGGTGGGGCGTAGCAGGCCGGGAGGAGCCGGCGTGCGATCAGCCGGGGACAGCAAGGGTTGTTGGTGATATTGAGGCGAGAGGTTGGGCAAAGGAGGAGGCGGTGCCGTATCCCCGAACACATGTTGCCGGGAGGAAGAGTGCTTGTGTCAAGCCTTCCCCGAGGCCTGGTAGCCACAGAGCAGGAGCAGGGAAAGAGATCCAACAATACCGCCTACAATGACGTTCTCGGGCGTTAGCGCCATCGTGTTCCGTACGTTGGAAGAACGTATAAACACAACCGTATCAGAGCGTAGACCAACACATATTTTTAAAGCTATTTGGGAGGGTGGCTTTCCTTCGTACGAGGAAAGCGGAGGCAGAGACCTTCGCCCGCGGGCGCGCACGGAGAGTGCGCAGGGAACGCGGGCCCACGAACCCGACACCAAAGGAGGAATGGTATGGCCTGCCCTGCCCACCATGAAGGTGGTGGCGTGGTGAAAGAGATTATTAACAAAGAGAAGAGTTCAAAACAAAGCATTTATATCTGTTATGGTTTCCAAAGCACGGCGCGCGTCTTCGAAGAGCCCCCAGGTTCTATATGAGGAAGGGACCGTTCGACATACCATTTAGAAGCTTCGCCGGGCGCGCACGCGGGCGGCCCGCGCCACCAGCTACCTGTAGTTCGGTTTACGTGCCCACTCACATGTGGAAAGACCGGACGGACAGCCGGACCTTCTCCATTGCCGGGGCCCTCGAAACCAGGCGCCCCCGTAGGCGCCCAGGCAGCGGCTGCAGCATCATGGTGAATGGGATCATTAATCAACCCACGGAACGAGAGGTCGAGGTTCGAACATACGGCAGCACCCGCGTCGGGCAGCCGGCGCACGCCCGGCGAGCCCCCCCCCCCCCCGCATCGGGGCCGGTGAGAAACCGCCAGCGCGGCTCTCGGACCGATACAGGAGGGGTGAGAACGCAGCGAGACCCTGTAACCGCAGGAGCCTGAGTACCTGCGCACCGTGAGGCGTTCGACGAACGAAACCCGTGGTGAAGGCGGCCAGGCGGCGGCCCCCCGTGGCAGGTGCGCCCCCGTGTGTACGTACGTACGGGGTAAGAAGGAAACCGAAGAGGGGGCGAGACAGGCGTGAATTGTACCCGCGCGATGTGTAAAAAAGGCAGACAAATTGGGATTTTAGAGTTCCGCTTCTTTTTTTTTTCCACTTGTGTCAAAAAAAAGTACCTTTACCTCCAATTTTCCATGTTTATATTAAGAAAGCTTATGCCTATGAGTCAAAAATAAATTTACAGAGAATGGCATTAAATGTTGAACAATAAAGAAATAAGGAATACATGGCATTTCATTTAACTCCTGTATGTGGCCTCAAATTATGCCGAAAAGAAAGGAAAAAGTATGGAAACACACACAAAGGAAGCCCGTACGCATTCAGGGTCAAAGGGGACAGACTGAGGATAAAGTTGCGAGACATAACAGATTAAGCACGAAGAGACAGAGAAGGTGGTCATAAATTGTGTTAAAACTGTGCAAGTAATAAGAGGCTTTCAGAGAGGTCCAAACAAAATAAAACATATCAGCAAGGAACATTTCTAACCAAAGTGAGGTAATATCTGGAAAAGAGGGCTCATGCCCAAATCGATTACCAAAACAACAAAACTTTTCCACAAAAGGAGGGTATTGTGCCCTAAGGGGCCTGTTCCACCACACGAGCACCATATTTCATCCGTTTTGTTGCCACGAGAGCAAAGAGGGTCGGAAATCAAGTAAGAGCCAAGAAAGAAACTCGCAAAAAGTGCAGAAAAAATATTGAAAAAAGTCAGAAGCGAATACCTGATTCGAGTTGAGCGCAAAACAAGTCGAAGTGCTAATTCCGGAGGTCCATGCCTGCAGTTGAGGCTGTGAGCAAGGACCCTCTGTTCCCATGCTTGTCCCGCGCGCATTTCGTGTGTTGTCATTCTGTCACCACGCTGTCGCAATAGGCTGGCAACAACCTGAGGTTGAGAACCTTGGGCTTAGCTGAGCTGGGATGACAGGTGAGCACCACACCACACCTGTATTTTATATTTTGATATGCAGACACCATGCTGAATTTGTGTGTAAAATTTGTGGAGTTGCTGCATTGTTAAAGTGAATTCTTCGAGCGATGGTATTATAAAAGAAACTACTTTATACGCAGGAATTAAGCAGCTCCTACAAATACAGAGTGTCATAAAATCTTTATCTGCACAGTAGTTAAAATGCTGCACAGTTGTATCTTTAAATGAAAGAGATACATAGAGAGAGAGTTTGGTTCTGCTTTTATCCACATAAGATAAGCATACGACCTGAAACACATCTTTATATTATGGTGGCACCAGAGGAAATGGCTGTGTATCCATCTTCCCCAATGGGATGGGTTCTTTGTAGTCCTCAGATTTCTGCATCTAAGCTTTCTCTCTTGTAGATGTAGAAAACCTAACGTGGAAGATAGAGCTCAATGGAGCAAAATGGTAGAAAATGAGACTAAGTGTATAGATCCAAGAGTGATCTAGGCAACACAAAGGTGAAGAATGATGGGGAAATCCCTCCTATTTATAAAAATATTGGGTCCTTCTAGATCTTGGTGCATGATTAAAATAATGTTAATCACATCTAGATTCACTTTCATGGAATATTTTATTATTATTTGTTGAGGAAAGGGTGTTTGACTTGGGTCAAATCCCTTGATTAAAAAATAAATAAACAAATAATTACTTTCATTTTTAAGAAGAAATATGGGTAATCAAATAACAATGATTTATTTGATTAATGGTGGTTGATTTATTTGCATTGACATGCAATGAACATTATTTAACACTGTTCTCAGGAAAATAATAAGATAACTGTGGTTTATCTTACACTTTTTTGTTTTTAAGTATGACTTGGAATACACTGAATGTGTTTTAGAACATTTGTCCTTTGGGTTTTCAGAATGATGAGAGAGGCCAGTGCTACTTTGTGTTCCAGTCTTTAATACAAATTAGTCCAGTCTATATTATTATAAAGTCAGACATGACCAAAGCCACACACATATTTAATGTTACCCTCACATGCAGTAGTTTCACCACATGTTTCCCTCTCAATGAAAAAAAAGATTATTTTTTGCTTTTTTCAATGCACACAAGAGAGGATTCTCAGAATAATGACAGTATTTTGTGTCAAGACCACTGCTATGATTGATTTAAAATGTCTGTTCTTTCAACAATCATTTTTTAAATACAAATATAATTAAGTAAAAGTTTATGGTTTTTTGTCTTACTATGCTTAGCACCTCAACAACTTACAAACCTTCATTAATGTAGTAATATTTTGACCTGGCAGTTTTATGCTTTTAGCATCGTATTGAGGGAATTTTTATGCTTTTTGACATCAAGCTTATGTAACACACCATTATCACTATGTCAACCTTGAAGGATGGTAGCTAATAAAGAATGACTTCTTAACAAAAAATCAACCATCCTTACCACCGTTTTCACCACCACATTTTCCTATTGCAGAGGTTATGGTTTATCCCGCCTTGAGGGAAACTTCTAGGCTCTTTGAAACTAATGAATCACTCCACTAATCTTCCCACCATAACAAAATTCTTCAAAACATTTAACACATCACCTTGATTTACACCATGAGTTTCATTTTTTTCGCCACTACTTAACAATTTTTGAACGCAAAGGTGGAGGCAAACAAAATACCTTGAAGATCGATGGTGGAACCTGTTTTGCATCTGAGCGGCACCAAGATTTGTTCGTATGTACCCCTGACCGTTTTAAACATGCGTGATATGTTTTCTAGCGAGGGTGGGCGTTCACATTAATTTAAAACGTTGGGCCAGTCGACGCAAGCCCACGCCCCCCAGGGCATGGGATATAAAACAATAAATCCTTCTAAAAGTTACCCCAACGCACCATACTTTGTTGGTGCATGCTGCGGGGCCCCGCTTTTTCCTAAAAGTATCCGTAAATTCTGCAATCCTTTCATTTTGAATGTTTGTGTGTGAGCGCGTTTTTTTTGAGAATTTTAAAGTGGTCTTACCATCCCCGTATCCTTCTTTTTAATTATGTACACATACTCCCTCTTTGTGATTACTTTTTTGTAGGGTTGCCTCAGTCTTTGCTATATGTTGCTGGAATAGTGCTGAACTCATCCATCATTTGTTTTTCAAAGAAATAAATTCTGGAACTTGGATCAGCTTTTGAAAACTCTGGTGATTTTTTGGAGGTCTTTTTCAGGATCCTTTTATGTTATACCACTGAAAAGTTCAATACCCAGCATGCCTATTGAATATGTTTGAATTATTTGTGAGAACATCCTTTGTTACATTCCATATGAGATTACATCAGTATCTTTAAACTTGATTAGATAGTTTCTATTCCCTTATGATTATATCTCTATTAGAGATGTGTTTCACTAAATCAAAGCATAGACCGTAGATGTATTCTCCAAATGATGCTTCTTCTTGACTTATAGGTTATTGGTCACATCAGCTATCATCAAATTATCAAAAAGGAACTTTCTTTCAAAATCTTTCTCACTCAAAATGCAACATAGTATAATATATTTTTCTTTTTTGTGAGGAAAGTGCCTTTATTTGTCATGCATTATTACCTAACGTTGTTCCAAAACTTGAAACCCATGCCATAATCCTTCTAAGATGATGAGCTACAATAACGCCATGTCTTCGAAATAGTTTCTAATTGCCTTCTCGTCCACCATAGCCATAAAATTCTTCAATAAGCCATCATAGTTATATACCTTTGAAAAATAATCATCAAGTCTTTGTTCTGTCGTTCAACTCAATTATTTGAACCACTTTTTCAATCCGTCGTTCAACTAAAGTAATAGACTAAACGGCAAGCGCGACGATAGAGATGAGTCTTTACATTTTTAAAGAAATTACACCTCAAAAGAAGGTTTGTTCATTTTTGCCTCAAACTATCTTTTTTAAATGTTCCTTGTAGATGTTTACCTTCTTTTGATATTATATACCTTGCTAAAGCAAGAAAACCAAATTAATTTACACCAAATTATAGCGATGATATCCTGATAAATGTTTGTTTTTTTCAACTCATTTTGAACGTAAATGGGCATGCTTTAGCAATTACACCGTTGCCTTCATGTCAGCCACTTTTATTGCAGTTTAGTTTGTCATGTCACTGACTTTTGTTATTCCGTTGATGGATATTTTTCAGCTGATCAAAACTCCACAGGTTTACTCTTGTATTTCGGAAGAAGAAGAAACTTCATAGTGCTGGGACCTTGTGCTCACTTCTGCTTCCACGTGACCACATTTTCTGGCTGCAACTAGCTGCCTCATCCTTCCATGAAGGCTCGAGCATGGCAATTTTTAAAATCAACCTTTATCCTCGTCCTCTCGCTTACGAGACAGTGACAGCCAGGCCCCAACCCTCCACTTCTGAGAACAGGTTTTCTATTCTCAAACCTCTGCTAGTTGACAATGAGTTTTCTTAGCTTACCATCATCTTTTAATTAAAGAAAGTTATTTTTCTCTTTCATCGTCTTTTTCATGTCAGAATTGCAGATAGTAGGAGCTAAAATGAACAACTTCCTGCCTCCGTAGTCGCATCCCAAGCTCAAAATCACATGATAGCGCCTGTCTTCTCGCGGGAAAAAACATCACCTTTTCTCGGGAATGCTTGGACATTGTTTTGAAAGATCCAATAAAACACCGTAAAACCATCGAAACTGAAGCCCGACTCTATGCACATGTATTGTCATACTTGAGGAAGCCTATTAGTGGCGCGACTTAAGGGTAGAAATAACTAACTTTATTTGTGTGTTAGCCATAGAATATTCTGTTTGCGATCGGGTCTATTAGCAGATAGAGGTTCTTTGGCTTTAGGATAGTTTTCCAAGGAGAACGCCACGCCACTTCACTTAACTTAGGGGAGACTTTTTGACAGATTGGATTGTTTTCTTGTGATTTGATGGACAAGCTAGTACACTGAAAGGCCAGATAGGGCTTGATAAATTTATGTTTTATCCGCTACAAGTATTGAAAAGGAGAGGGAAAAAAATTTACAGTGTTTTCAGAAATGGAAAATTTGACAATTTTTTAGATCACCATTAGAAATTTATCGATATAACTAGTCACTACCAACAAGTGAAAAATACATCGATGACTAATCGTTATGGTAAAAGGAATTTAAACAGTATTAGACCACCAAAGAATAAATTTCAACAGTGGATTTTATTCAAAAAATTTTTGCATTTAATAAATGTCAGATACAAGCAGACAGCTCAACAATAAAGATTCATATGATGACAAACATGTTTTTATGAATAAATCCAATGTTGTTCCTTAGCAGGAGGCACAGCGCTATGTCATGAATAGAAAGATGTCAAACGTAGCGTGATGTTTAACATCCGTTTATAGAGAATAAAATTAGAACAGTTTTGATGAACAAAATGATTATGCTTTGTCATTCAGCTGACATGTCCAATATTGATTTATAGTCCAGGATGAGCTGATGTTGAACTTGTAGTTTGTAAATATTCCGAATTTAGGAATTTTTGCAAGAGGGCCCACGACACTGGAGTACAAGGAAACAAAATAAGCTGAAAGGGCTTGATCCCTTTTAATAAATACACTACACTTTGTAAGTTTTTTATTTACAGTCCTTGCTAGGTTAACAAATCTCCTTCGTATCTTAAAAGGTTTCAGTGAGTTGCACCACAATAACATATAATCAGCAAACTCGTAACATGAACATGTCAATAAAGAAAATATATTGAATCCATGTTTTTTAATATATCAGTAATACATGCATATGAAACATCTGATAAGGTGTCATTGACCTATTGGAACTAATCTCTCAAAGCATGTTCAAGAATATAATAATAACATTTGTTATAATTGATAAAACAACCCGTACATTGACTACAAATAATTTCTACGTATATTAATAGTTGATGAATACATAAAATGATAATGAGGCTGGACTGACAAAGAATTCCCAAGAATAGAAGAATGATCCATTACAAGATTTCTAGCTAATCTAGGAGAGATTAAGAAATACTAAGAGAATGTACAATGACAATTAATTATTACCTAAATTCAAATCAAAATATGGAATGAGGTCGTAGCAGATATGAAAATGATGATTCCCTCCTTTGATAGTGTATTCACAAAAGGATGATCCCTTACCCGCAAAACAACTCTTCGACATGCTCAAATGACCCTCCTCGCAATCGCTCGCAAAATAATGCGTATCTAGCCGGAGATCGCGCTTTGAGGGCACATGGACAGCTGACCGATGCTAATGATATGAAAATAAGCCCAGGATACCTCACTAATCCTTCAATAGATATCTAAGCTCTACCAAAAACAAGTCAAGCAAAGCCTCAAGAGATCCCCTCTGTCAGCCGTACCTCAAGAAGACAAAGTTATTCCGCTCTGCGGAATAACACCGTAATCGCATGAGGTAGCGTGAAAATTTAATGAGAAATGGAGCTCATAAAACTTCCTTATATGAGATTCATGGACTAGAACACCTTGTGTTTAAGATCATCGTAACCTCACAGCCATCACTGGTAAGTTCATATACCAGTAATAAAATGATAACCAGCATGACAATAATGGTTTCTCTTTCTATATAGTGTTGTTTTTCTGCCTATGGTTCTGCATCTACATAAAGCTTTCCAATTTAAAAAAAGCGTATCTTTTTTAAATTGTGGTACTATCATATGAGATACATTGTATCCAGACAAGTATATGGATTTTGTTTAACATCAGATTAACCATGAATTAACTCCACATTGTAAAGTTTAACTTTTATTATTTTATTTTTTCATTTAAATGAATAAATTAATATTTTTCCAGAACGAGGGCCTTCTTACTCATTTTATTTAATCAACAAAATATTGTTAATCATAATGTTCCTTTTTAGCTGAGGTTAAAAATTGGGGAATATTATAGTCCTCCTGTTAAAATGTTGCTTGCATTTTAAGCAAGTGCAAGCTAGAGGTAGTGGCCTTTTTGGGTGGGTTTCCATAAATAGACCCTACCATAGCTCACAAAATTATGCAATAAATTGCCTCCTTCAAGGGTCCTTCATGTACCACATCATGAGATAATAGAAGATGTATGAACACTTGTCATTCTGGTAGATGGAGGAAATAGAACATTCCAAGGAGTGAATTCTTCTACCCATGCAATCATCTGTGCAAATGAAATGAGCTATATCTTAGAAGCCTGGGCTATGCTTCAACCTCATTTTAAAAGGTCGTCTCAGTCGTAATGGAGAGTTTAGCTTTTTCCATCCAAGAAGCTCTCTCCTTACTTATGACAGCAGTGATTGTTAGACATTGGGTTGAAATTTTCATGGTTCTCCACAATTGAAGCCCAAGCCTTCCCCAATAAAATGATTCTAACCATGAAGTGCCTCTCCAACAACGTATTTTCTCCCAATAGCTCCTCCCACATGAAGAGAAAGCAGGACATGGCAATTATGGTGTGCCTATTTTTTCTCCCCGAAACACACAACATGGAAGTTTACACACATTTCAATGGGTACATTCCTCAACCCAAGTACTTAAGAATTCCTACAGAACCAAACAGCAACATATGGAAGTAAAATGGAAGCTGAAATAAGTTATTGTAGCATGCACCCAGAGTGAATCGTAGTTCCATATGAGGAACTGCTAGCAGCATTCCATGATTACACTTAAAACAAAATATGTCATGCTTTTATTAGCTACTTTTTTTTTCACTATTCATCTTAGGATACATACGTAGTACAAATTGTTACCATAATACTCACATGTGGTTTTCCCCACAAACCATCATGAAAATATTACCTCCTATTGCTGGATAGCTTGCTGAAGCATCACATATTATTATTTATACATCATCTCGTATTCATCAATGCAAAGCAGCTACAATCAAACAGACATGCTCTCTTTTAATGTACATCATTCCTGAATTAATACCATTCATTGCTTCTCTTCACTTCTGAAGGATAGAATGACAAGGCCAGTACCTTTGTAATGGTCTGGCCAAAGGACTGTGTAACAGGGTTTATGAGAGAATGTTTGTTGCTTCTAAGGGAGAAACTTTTTCATTTTAAGATGATATGCATTCTTATAAAGGGGAAAGTAGGGAAGTCTTACAAGCCATGCATAAGCTGACAAAGCTCAGTTGCAGACTACTGCACAGTGATATTCTTCTTCCACTGCCTGCCTCTGCCCCCACCAGCCGGTCAAGAATCATGTATGTACCTGGTGATTCTCAAACCAGGCGAATGAGTGAGACTCTCCAACACGCATCAATTCTTAGAGAGCATGTCAGATTTAGCATGTGAAGGTCCCGATGCGCAGGTTGTCATTACTTTTGTATCTTCAAAGGGGTGATTTCTGCCACGGCTCGTTCATCATGCAAATGCTTGCGTTCTGTTAGTAAGGGTGACTCTTGGGTTGGCTCTTCATGAGAAGCTGCTATCCAAAAGGAATTCTGTGCTAGGTCAAAGTAAGCATAAGTGGCCTCTGACCATTTCAAAGCATGTATGAAAGAGTCCTCCTCAAAGGAAGTACCTTTTCCTCCAAATCTATGGGAGCAAGCCACTCCATCACAGAATATGCCATCCTCTTATCCTTAAAACTCTGTCATTTAAAGTATAATTACGAGAGGTGACTAAAAATGAAAGAGTGTTCCCTCTTCAGTTTATCCAACCTTCCAAGGCCGTGTTGAATCCTTCAACGTATTCATCAAACGATAATAAAGTGACAAGATAATTTTCATCAACTTAGATTTCCGTGGGTTTTAAAGAAACTCTGGAGGATATTTGAATTATACCAGAATGTGAGCGACCCCATTTTCTTCTTCACCGTGCGATAGCTTTTTTCCTTTTTGTGTGTAAAATTTCTGTACAGATATGTGATTGGCCCCTTATTTAATTCTTCCACCCACCCCGTAATAACTGCGTACATATATGACTTGCACTGTGCCATGGTTCCTACATGCTAAAATATTTTGAACTTCTTGCAAAGGTGGCAGGTTCTCTGTTCAGCAAAGTGTTCCATTTTCATTCCATGTCCTGATCTCTCATGACAATGTTGGTTTCTGTTCCATCCCCCAATAATAAAATGAGAATACCTCACTAATGATGAGATCTCATTTGGTCAACTGTGAATTAATTAGCCATGAGGTTTTGCAGCCATGACACTAGTGTTGTTATCATGTTCCATCTTCTGTGGAATATGGAATGGAGTTTTTTATGGTTCCATATAGTATGCAAAGTGTTTGAAGTTATCATAGTAAGAAGATGGTTCATGTTGTTAATTCCATCGCATTTATTCATCAAACCTTATGAATTCATCATATGTTTTTATACGTGTTGTTATTAAATGAGAGTTGAATCACAAACCTTGAGTCATTTTGAGCCACCGCCCATTTAATGGTTCGTCTTTTTCTTCCATTCTTTCTGTATATGTATATGTTAATTTAATTGCATCCTGTATGTACAAATGTTCACCAACATGATACATATGATTGTTTTATTTTTTAAATTTTTTAATTTTTTTTGCAATTCTCCCTCTGTCCTTTATCTTCATAGTCTTGTTTTAATAAAATAATATTCTTCTTTTAAATGTTTCTTTTTTTTGTCCTTGTGAGAATATTCTAAACAGGAGTTATTCAAATGTTATTATTTTAATGGCAAGTTGTTGCATCATGTTCAAGGCCACCAATGTTCTGTAATTTATAGCCCCTAATAGGGTCTATGATGCTGATATGAAGGAATGTAAATAGCCGAAAGGGGTTTGGATTCCTTTTTAACACACGACAAGTTACGATCCTAGTTAGAGTCGTGCTGAACCTCATGTTATTTATTATTTTTCTCCGTATTTAGCAGTTCTCATGAGTGAGTTACAAATAAATATATGAGCATAATTTATGAAACTTCAGTAAAAATTTGAACATGCCGCTAGATGAAGTATATTACAGCCATCATGTTTTTAAAATATATCGTAAAGAATGTACATGTATCTTCGAGGGACAGCCACCAATCTATTGGAACCAATCTCCCATGATCAACCAGGAACACATAATTGGCTGCAGCTCGTACAAAGGTCAATGATCACATCCATGAACTTATGAGAGCAGGTGTGTGAATACATACAAAAATGATAATAGTCGCAGGACAAATAAAACTTTTATGACAATGTTGAATGATCCACGTATTTCTAGCCAATTAGAGAGATTGCTAGAAATGTTTCAGAGAATGTACAATGTGACAATTAACTTGTCATCGTTAAATTCAACAAAAATATGGAATGAGGCTATAGCAGATATGAAATGATTATGCCTTCTCTGATAGTGTATTCTTAAGAAAAGGTTAATCTTTACTCTTAAACAACCTTCGATGAGCTCAATGACCCTCTCACAATCGAAGCAGAACAACATGACCTAGGCCGGAGACCGCGCCTTGAGGGAAGAAGGATGGTTGGCCCCAGCTGCTGACAAAGGTTTCAGCATCCTCATCCTCCACGACATGTTTTCCACCAATGGCTGTTGTTTTGAGATCCTCGCTGCCCCACGTTTATTCTGCCTAAACAACCACTAAAGGATGAAGCTAGAAAATGTCGTAAAGGAGGAATGAAGCCGACAAACCCTTCTCCTTCCTTGAATATATGTATCCCCATCAGTATACCTTTAAAGTTTTATGATTTTGTCACGCAACTCGTTAAATAGCTCCGGTATTATGCTCCAAGAATACCATACGAAATGATAAACCAAAAGCACAATGGCTCTCTCCTTCTTACATAAAATATGCTCTCTCCACCCCACGTCCTACATGTGCCTTCCAACTTCATGCATGTGATTCCTTCAGGAATCGCAGGTCACCATGAGAGCGCCTATATTCAGACAGTATGTGGATTTGGTCAAATGACCACATCAAGCATATTCAATCGTTAAGCATCTGCATGGTGCTTCCAATTAGCTGCCAGATTCTTCCTCCTTTCACGAGGAGTGTCATTCTTCCTTCTCAAGATTATAAGCTTTTGTACTGCGCTCGGATAATGGCGAAATATCGCTTTCAATATAAATGTTCCTTTAGCTGAGGCTAAAATTAAAACATTTATATCAGTTTCATCATCTTGTTAAGGTTATTAAAAAAAGGTAAAGGGATGATAAATAATGTTTCATGAACAAATGATATATTTTTCATTTGTTCAAGAAATGATTTTAAGAGATATGTGCTTTTTTAGGAAGTCAATTATACACCAGATAGAATGATACCGCTTCGTACTTTTTCATTTGGGACGTGATGGTGATTCATTATACCAGACTACACAACACTTTGTGCGTTATTCAGTTGATGAAATACTTAACTAAAAGCTTATAAGAGAGTGGTGGCATAGCCTGTTATCCTGAACATAGGCATTGGGGTTTTAAAATGATTTAGCATCCCAAATTGATTAGTAGAGGGTCTTATCGGGGTGAGGAGGCCAGCTGGACATCACCATTTTCTGTTTAATTAATACCCTGATGTCATTTATTACAAATTTTAAAACAAGAAGGCAGCATCGAAATAATATGTCTTTATCATTTAGTCATGGAGTCGAGGTCATACCAATGCCATATTTTTCTCACTGTTGTCTTATGTTTAGTATTTAATGTCGGAGAAAGCAGGAGCGAACCTCCCTACCATGGAACCCATCACTTTCATGTCCGTGAAGGCAGGTTGTAGGTTCTGAAATTTTTTCGTTAAACTTGCAGGACCCACAGGGGGTGATTCAGATTTTACAGCCCTGAACACTTTCGAGTTACATCTATATGTCAACAAAATTTTCCATACCAAATGCGGTTTAAACTTTTTGAGCCTTCAAGAACAAGTTTGATTGCTAAAGTGTTATCTATTGAAGACCTGGGCGAAGACATCATGACATCTATTTTTTGATTCTTCACCGTTTCCTTTCTAAACTCAGTAAATTTTTCTTATTTTCAGTAGCAGGAGGCTGAAATTTATTTTTCTCCCATGGAATTTTCTATTTTCCATTTTTTCTGCTTTTCATAATCCCTTTACAAGTTTTCTTTAAAACCCTTAAACTCACTAAAACCCCAAATCCATCAAAAACCTTTATATGAAAATCACAAAATACACATTTTTGTGGGGGTGACATAGGTCAGTTTCTTTGGGGTTAAGCCTTAAACTACTTTCTACATGCCTACGCCTTGCATCCGGCGGCCAGACCATCAGCGCTTATCGCATTGAAAGAATGATGATGTAAGTCTCGTTTGTTTCGAAGACTTCAACGTGACGTTAGCCTCTGCGCGTTTCGTGCCTTACTTTCCATAGTAGCCGGCCCTAACCTATCAATAAGCACAATGTGCAAAACTATTCCGATTGTTATTTTCCTTTGTAAAACATAAAACCCCTTTTTTTTTTTTATTAACCCATTGTGTAATCGTTATTAAAATGTAATTAACTTTTATCTTTTCCCCGACGTACGTATCCGTACATATCTCGCATCTTACATTTTGCAAATGGTAGATTAAAAGTCGTATTCCCCACGTTTCCGGACAAGTATTGCCCTTGTGTGTTTTCTGGAATTTTCGCCTTTAATACCCAATCGTTCACAAATCGCATCATCAAGCTTTTATAATAAACTCTTCCCTCAAAGTGAATTTTTCTTTGTATTTCGTTAAAAAATTACTTTCATAAATATATGTCCGCTGTTTATCAGATCAAAGTTAGTCCTTGCCCATGATCTTTAACTATATCAATGGTTCGCACTTTACCAGAAAATCAGCTGGTGCGTTTACGAATACCACCTTTATCACGTGCTTCGGCGAATATTAGTCAGCGGATTCTTCTTCTTTATCCAGAAGGTTATTGTTTCTACCAAAGTTTCTTCGCTAAGAATTTATCTATCCTCCACCTAATTTATCTAATTCGCAGACGACGTACCCAAATTCACCCCATTGGCATACCGATGCGCCCATTTGTTGAACGTTAAAGCCTGACGAAATTCGGTTGCCCACGACAACATTCAATCGTCCAGCAGATTTTCTTCCTGACCAGCGAAAAAGACAAATCGCTGAATCAACCAGAACAGATTCAATCATACGATCTTCCGCATCACGACCAAGAATAATCTTCTTCAGTTGTAAATCGTTCACGAATGCAGACGAGATTCCAGTTGCTCATTTTTCCTGAACGGTTTATTCAATAATACACCTTGCAGCTTCATCCTCTGTTCACCCATTCTGTCCTTCTCCATCATTCTGTCCCTAATATTGCGTGATTCAATGTACCGTTATTATTAAAATCCACTACCTGTCAGCTTTCACGCAGAGCCTGTCAGATATCGTTGCTCGCTCCTCACCGTTCGATTCAAGACCTCGTATCCGTGTTGCTAATGCGCATTTCTTTGTAGTTTCGTTAACGAATATTAATTTTATAATGCCATATGTATTCAAATTCACGTGTCGTCTTTCTAACGCACATCACATTCAAAAAGTGAACCACCTTTCCTTTTTGCCGCGCGACACCGCTGATTTTCTCTCGAAACTTTTTTTCCCACGAATATGACGGTCACGCGATGCCTGGCGCCCGCGAGTCTTCGGGACCAACCACCGTATTCAACCGCCCGCCACGTCCCTCCCGCTTTTTCTGGCGGGGGTTCCTTCAACGAGAAATTCTCCGTCATGATTTCTGGGTTCAATTCGATTCGACGTACTCACGATTATCTGCGAAACCTCTACTCCTTCCTTTTCTTGTTTCTTTATTGTCGATTAAGGTTTTTTAACTTATTTTTCTTCGTATTTCTCATCGTTTTTATTGTGGTAAAGTGACTTTTTCCAGGTCATTATTAGAGCTCTCGACCGTTGATCTCTCGGTAAGATCAACGACCAAATTAATCGCATCATTCTTCCAATCGCCTTTGAGACTGCTGACAGATTCCATTTCGTTGGATGTCAAGTTAACTAATTTTAACATGCTCTCAAATTCAACTTTCCAAAGGCCACTAAATATGTAGGATTTTATAATATTTTTATGTATTTATGTTTTAAATAGTTTTTTTCCATTTCTACTGTATTTAAAATGAACTAAAGTCAGCATGAGCGATCTCCCTCAAAGCTGCCTGCAAGAAGAAAGGACTCGTGTGTTCAATGATGTTATTAATGCATCTATGAGCACCTATTTTTCTATATGGACTTTTGTATACTGCAGACATCATCAGACACAGAAATTAAAAGAGTGTCGCTAAGGTACAGGACGACCAGCAGTAGAATTCAGATTAAAGATTAACGCTACACTTGTGGATTATGTTGCAGACTAAAAACAAAAGTCAATCTGTTTGTTCAGTTATGAATGAAGGAGATTAATAATTTTTAAAATAAAATCAAAAATACTTTCCGACAGAATAGATGCCTAATTGCCACATCGTATATTAATTGATTCAAATACTTAATGCTGTCGAGCCATACAATATTCAATAGAGGTCGAGTAATGACCAAAACAGAGGATACGGTTTCACTTAATAATTTAATAAAATAATTCAAATTAAAAGGATTAATTACAAAAATATTAGCAGACGATACAAGATCACACAGCAGCCTTAAAGTCGATCAAAAAGTTTTCCACCGAGCTTAATTTTTGATGTAAACAATTATTACAAACATTCGTAAAATTCTCCATTGGGCCCCCCAAAGGTCGAGGGCTTTGGCTTAAATTGGTATGAATGGAACTTTTGTGGATTTTTTATCCATCCCATCTTCGTTACTTACAATATTTCCGTATAACATTAGCAATGTTGCTGAAAACCTTTAAACACTTGAATTCTTTTCAGGGTAAATAGTGTTCAAAGGCTCTTGAAGCTCTATTTGTGATTAAACAAGTTAGTCTGAGAAGTGAATATGATTGATGAGTTGAAACATTGGACTTGAATATGTAACTGGTTTGACTTCAATATGCAGGTTGTTTCTTAGGATCCTGGTCTATATCACTAGTGAAGTGCCCCTTTCTTTGTTATTGTTTTTTTTCTTTCATGTATGCCATATTGTCCATTATTATATGATAAAGAACAACAAGCATAGAGTTAGGACTTACTGTTTACAGTACCCTTCTCTGACTAATAAGATTTATCTCAATGTTTTCCTCCAATTTGTTTATTTAAGAGTGATTCAATATAGTTTAAGCAGTTAGGAATTTTGGCGTTCCCTCTTCCTACTGTTTTCTTTAAACATTGTTCCTAAATGTTATTTTCATTATTTTCTTATTAAATTTAGACTAGAAAAGTGACGGTGAGCCCTGTTTTCTAGCTTCTTTCTACAAAGGTAATTCTGAAAGTTTCCCTTAGTGTATGCTGAAAGCAGACTAGATTTAAAAGTATCTTATCTAATCTTAAGTTGCATCTTGTTTATCTTATGTGTTTTCATCCCTTCTGAAGGTAATTATGCGGATTACTAGATTTTTTGTCTCTTGAGTTATCTTTAATACGAGCTTGTCCAAAGAGGTATATGGTGAGCCCTGCCCTTTGGTTGGTTTTAAACAGTTGCTTAAAGGCTTTTTCTTATTTGGACTGACTATAAATCCTTATTGAAATTATTATCAGTTTCCACCCCTTCAACACTTTTATTGTTTCCATTCCATCATTTAATCTCAATGATCTTGTGATATAGATGACCTGCCCCTTGGATCACTCTTGAATTGTTGCACAATTAAAAGCCCTATTATGACTCCATAGCCCAATGGACTAAAAACCAGCGTTATATCTATCTTTTTGGCCAAAGCTTGTTCCGATTGCTTGCATCTTCACACCTTTGAAACTCTTTTCATTTAGGAATTTCCACCCAAATAATAATCATGCTCAACCATCCAAAACAAACAAAAACCCTTGGTCTTCATAACTAGCCTAATATCATTACCCAAAAGCTTTAAAGATAAATCAATCTTTGCACTTTATTGGAGATATACCTCTCTGGATTCAGGAGGGCTAGATCCTAGAATCCCAAAGTGGTTGAAACAATGTTGTCTCTATAGTTTTAGTCTCACCAATCTGCTAAAAATATAGATTCCTAACATTTCTGGTGACTTCGCTGAAGAATTTGAGTGTTTTTTCGGCCTCGGTACCTTTAAGACCTCAGGAAATCCTTGATTCAAGAACATTGTGTAGTGAGTAAAAGAAACCCTCTTTAAGCACTACCAGACTAACGGTAATCATGATGAAACTTGTTTGAATTAGTGACAAACTAAGGAAACCTTAGGATTCTCATAAGACCTTATCAAACCTTGAAGGATCAGCTAGCTTAGCCATAAGAGTAGACTGTATTTGCCTCATAACCGTAGCTAAGTTTTGAAACATATTTAGGAAACTCTTAGAACCCATAGGACTGAAAAATAACTCAAAAAACCCAAAATATTTCAGATTGGTATTCAATAAACATGGTGGTGGAACATAAAACATTTTACCTCCAAAAGAGCTAAAAAATTCCACTTGGCGACTCCACAAATCCTAAACAGACCTTAAGACTCCACTGGGAAGAACCATTATCATTACAACATCTGTTAAACTTAGTTAGAGGATTTTTAGGATCAAAATTTTCTTGTTTAGAAAGATCAGTTAACCTCTTGAAGATTGTCACATCCGGTTAAACTTTTCTTGTTTAATTGGGTCTGAAAAACACAACATAGTGGCTCCTAGAAAGATTCATACTAGAGCCTACCCTGACCCAAACCCCCCTGAGATAGTTTATAACCCGGAAAGTATCTTTACGAAGTCTCCTAAGATAAAATTTTCAACTATTTTCGGATCACCCTTGAGAGCTAACTCAGTCCCTAAAAATCTTGCAGATCTACAAAATCACAAGTAGACTTAAGAAATCCATTTAGAACTAGGTCTCTTGATGATCTAGATCAGCTAGATTCTGAGTCTTCACTTTCATCCCTGGAAACAAGTGAACACCCTAGTAGTAGAGAAACAACACCACCTGATTTACACTTCCTTCACAATTTAGGTGTCTCTCATCCAAGATCAGCTCAGAAATCTACTGTTGTTCCATCCACATCTATTCACCAAATATCCATTTTTCAAACCACTCCACTTCAACCCACTTTCCCTCTTGTTAATCCACCTCTTGCCATGGCAGCATGGTATGATCCCTTAGTCCTTCCTGTACCCTTAGTCAATCTTCCACAGGACTATCAGTCTAAAATACCATTGTATGATGCCAGTAATGCTACAACTGCATCACAACATGTGGATAAGATGAATGACTACTTTGATAGAAACGAAATTGATGATGAATCTGTCAAATTTAGACTATTTGCTCAGAGTTTGGGGGGATAAATAAGAAAATGGTTTAAAGGCTTAACCCCCCATAGTATAAATGATCTCCAAACCTTCCATCAAGCATTCCTAAATAAATGGGAAGTGAGAAAAAACCCTCTTCAAATACTTTCTGATTACAAAAATATCCACAGAAACATAGGGGAAAGTGTACAAGCTTACTACACTAGATTTAATAGTGTGTATAATTCCCTACCCCCAGATTTAAAACCTCCACAAGGCTCAATGTTAAACAATTTTCCTGAAGGGTTTGACCCTGAAATGGCCTATCAGCTGAGAGAAAGAGATCCTCTAACCCTTGAAGATATGCAAAAAGGGGCTCTTGCTGTGGAAGTTAACCTAATGGAGAAAAGAGCAAGAATGAAGAATGAGAAGAGAGTGTCCTTTAGAGAGGAATCCACAACTTCCACATCCAACTCAAAGATGGAAAGAATGATGAAGGAGATGATGAAGAAAATGAGCATCCTTGAGAGAGCACAAGCAAGTC
The DNA here is from genome assembly GCA_034641835.2 of Pinus albicaulis. NCBI lineage: Eukaryota > Viridiplantae > Streptophyta > Pinopsida > Pinales > Pinaceae > Pinus > Pinus albicaulis. The sequence continues at coordinate 39,449 of JAXQQM020068065.1, forward strand.
AAAACCAAACTGCTCCTCAAAACAGAAATCAAAACTAGAATCAGAATTTTGGGAGAAACCAGCCTCAAAATAGACCAAGGGAGGATGATCAACAGATCACTCCTCCTTTTCGTCAAAACTATGTAAGCGAGGTTGAAGAAACATATGAGCAAACAGAGGATGATGATATCAATATTTTGGGAGTAGATAATGATGACTTTGAAGTTCATTATGATAGAAAACAAGGTCTATACACACCTTATGATAACAAAAGAGATAATGATGAAAGTTATTATCAAGAAATGGAAAATGTTATCATAGAGTCTCAACTGGAATATGACCTTAGGAGTAAAAGCAATCAACAAACTCCCAACAACAAAACCTCTGAAAAATATTCACAAAACAACATTGTAAATAAACCCAAAATTGTAAAACAAAAGGACAAAACAGTGGCTGTTAATTCTAACAAAAGCAAAGACAAAGGCACTCAAAACAATGAAAAAAAGAGTGCAAACCTTAGCAGTACTAACATTTCGGCTAGTACTCCTGTTAAAACATTTTTTTCAAACGTTAAAAGAGAAAATCAGCAAACAGACTTTGCTGATAGGGTGGTAGTCAATAAGGATGAAACAGGGACTTCAAAGAATCCGATTCCTTTAAGCCTGGAGCATGAAATTTCCAAGATTAAAATCTCTATTCCCCTTATTGAGTTAGCTGCCCAAAATGTATATAGAACCCAAATTTTGAAGGCTTTAAACATATAGGATAATAATGAAACAATCAATCTTAATGATGACCAGCCAGAGCTTATTTTCGGTCCAAATATTGAAGGTAGATATCAAGAGGGACCTATTCCTCCCTTTTACGTTAGTTTAAATGTTCATGACAAGATTTTACATAACGCTATGCATGATTCCGGGGCCTCTCACAATTTAATGCCAAAAGCTGTAATGGAGATCCTGGGTCTAGAAATCACCAGACCTTATAAAGAACTTTACTCCTTTGACTCAATCAGAGTAAAATGTTTGGGTTTAATTAAAGACCTCTGTGTTAACTTAGCCCAGATTCCAACCAAATGTTTGGTCATGGATATTGTTGTGGCTGATGTGCCCCCAAAGTATGGCATGCTGTTATCTAGATATTGGGGGGCTAAGTTACAAGGAAATATGCAGATGGACATGACCTATGCGACCATCCCTGTGTTTAATCAGAAAAGAAGACTTTACAGGGAGTCCCATATGCAGTACATGGTGACTAGTCAAAATAGACCGCAAAACTCTTCTCTGTATTCTGTAAATACAAGCCTCGATTCATTTATCCTATTTAACGATGAAACATTCAGTGAAAAAGTCACTTTAACTGAATTAATGGCCGATAGAGAGGAGGAGGAAGACACCACAAAAGTGTCAAAATATTTTTTTGAACCCGTAAACTGCAGCAAACAACACACCGGTCTTGAACTACAAATCATGCGTCCATCTCTTTTTAACCTTGACAGTCAAGAAAATATTCCTCAACTTAATGAAAAACCTAAGGAATTAAAACAGATTCAACAGAGTTCTGATTTTCAAGAACAAATCGAAAGCACTTTAGTGGAAAGGATAGTAACAAAACTGAAGAACCCGAAACTAATCCTCTGTGGAGTATGAACTTTGATGGGTCTTGCACTAGGAGCAATGCCGATGCAGGGGTCTGGATACGAAACACTGAAAACAACCACACAGAAAGCCTTTCCTGTAGATTATATTTTCAGTGTTCGAATAACATAGTGGAATATGAATCCCTGCTTTTAGGCTTACATTTGTTGAAGAAATTAGGAGCCAAGAGAATTAAAGTATATGGGGATTCAGAATTAATCATCAAGAAGGTCAATGGGGAATACAATGCTAATCACCCCAGACTTAGGGCCTATCGAAACGATGTCATGGGTCTGTTAAAAAAATTTGAGGAATCCCGATTGATTTTTGTCCCAAGAAGAAAAAATATCATGGCCCACAGTTTGGCCTTTGCTGCTAGGACATGCTTAATGCCATATGAAACCAAAGAATGCACAACTCAGATTAAATTCAGACCACCCGTTCCTGACAACGAGAAATATTGGCAAGTGTTCGACGGGGACAAACAAATAGAAGACTTCATGCAGTTCAGAAATGAGTTTGAACTTCATAGTTCAGATTCAGACTATGAAACATACTGCCCTAGTGAAGAAAGTTTTCTTGGTGAAGAGGAAATGTCTCCTAAGCTTGCTGATATAAATATGTTGTCAAGAAAACCTGAAAACAAAACAAAAATGATTGCAGGGATAGAAACAAAGGACTTATAAACTCTGCAGTCTAATGATGGAAGTTTGCCAAAGGGTCTGTCTCCTTTAGAAGAGTTGTTCTATTTCAACGATGTGGCCAAGAAGCCAAAAATGGAGCCTGTAGAGACTGAAGTTGAAGAGTGTAATATAGGAATTGAGCTTAAACCTAAAATTATCAATCTGTCTAAGACTTTACCAGCTCACATTAAACTCAAATATATAGAGCTATTTAAAGAATTTTTTGATGTTTTTGCGTGGAGTTATGAGGATCTGAAATCCTATGACACTGAAATAATTCAGCAAAAAATCCCTCTCAAGGAAAACCAAAAGCCATTTAAATAGAAACTGTGTAGAATAAACCCTGTTTAGTTACCTTTGGTCGAGAAGGAGATCAAGAAAATGTATGAAGCTGGTATTATTGTCCCTATTAGATATTCTAAGTGGGTGTCTAATCTGGTGTCAATTAGGAAGAAAACAGGAGAGATTAGGTTTTGTATAGACTTTAGAGACTTAAACAAAGCTTCATTGAAGGACAACTACCCTTTACCTAAGATGGATCATATTTTACAAAGGGTGGTTGGTTCCAAAAGAATTTCTTTGCTTGATGGCTAATCAGGATACAATCAGATTTTAGTTCATCCTGATGATCAATTAAAGACAGCGTTTACTACACCTTGGGGCACTTTCATGTATGTGAAAATGCCGTTTGGTATAATGAATGCTGGTGCAACTTTTCAGAGAGCCATGGACATAGCATTCTCGGAAGAATTGGGCTGCTTCATCATTATTTACCTTGATGATGTTACTTTTTTTTCAAAAACATATGAATGACACTTAGAACATTTGAGAAAGGTATTCGAGAAATGCAGAAAGTTTGGGATATCTTTAAACCCTAAGAAAACACTGTTCGGTCTCCAAGAAGGAAAACTTCTTAGGCACATTATTTCAGAGGAGGGTATAAAGATAGATCCAAAGAGGATTGAGGCCATATTGCAAATCTCTCATCCTTGAAACATCAAGGAACTACAATATTTCATTGGAAAGATTAATTTCTTGAGAAGGTTCATACCTAACTTGGCTGAGCTCCTTAGGAATATAACAAATATGCTGAAAAAGGAGCAAGGGGTAAAATGGACCTTGGAAGAAAAGAAGTCCTTTGAGCTGGTGAAACAAGCATTAACCAAAACACCAGTCCTAATAAGTCCTGATTTTTCAAAAGATTTTTATATTTTTTCATTTGCATCAGAACATACAATAGCTGTTGTCCTTTTACAAAAAAATCCACAAGGACAAGAGCAGCCTATTGCATTGTTTAGCAAGGCATTGAGAGATGCTCCTTTGAAGTATAACATTATGGAGAAGCAAGCTTTTGCTTTGGTCAAGGCTTTAAAAGACTTCAGAGTATACATCCTTCACTCACACATCATTGCCTTTGTCCCAAATTCAGTTGTGAAATACATTCTAACACAGGACTCAGATGGTAAAAGAGGTAAGTGGATAGTTGTTATTCTTTAATATGATTTAGATATCAAGCCCACTAAACATATCAAAGGCCAAGGTCTAGCTAGATTAATGGTTGAATCAAATTTTGAAGTTCTTGATATTAATATGATTAATGCTTTAGATGACTAAGACGAATTATCAACTCCCATTGTTGAAGACCATTTTATGAATTCCTCTTGGTATGCTGATATTTTATTTGTTTTGCTTAATTTGAATACACCTCCTAGTTTATAAAAAACAAAGGCAAGGTTTTTGAAGCTAAAAGTTGTAAACTATTGCATTATAGATAAATCTCTTTATTGGAAAAATGCAAGTGGAATATTGCTTAAATGTTTGCCTGAGTTTGATGCAGAGAAGGTTAAGCATGAGTTCCATGAAGGAGAATGTGGAGGCCACCTCTATAGGAAGATAACAGTCAACAAAATCCTAAGGGCTGGTTACTATTGGCCCACTGTCATTCTAGATGTCCATAAGATGATAATTGCCTATCATAAATGCCAACTGTTTGAAGGCAAAAGGAAGCTACTACCCCTACCTCTGCATCCAATCACTATTGAAGCTCCTTTTCAACAGTGGGGACTTGACTTCATAGGAGAAATCCATCCACCCTCATCTGCCCAGCATAAATGGATTCTCACTGCAACAGACTACTTCGCCAAATGGATAGAAGCCATCCCTTTTAAGCAAGCCAATGTTTCAGTCATCATAAAATTCATCAAGACTCACACCCTCTCTAGATTTGGCTATCCAAGGAATATCATCACTGATAATGCAAAAACATTTGGATCTAAGAAGATGGTTGAATTCTGTCACAAATACCAGATTACTTTGGGGCATTCTACTGCTTATTACCCTCAAGGTAATGGGTTAGCAGAATCCTCAAAAACAATTTTGGTGAACATAATCAAGAAGCTGTTGGATGACAACAAGAAGTCTTGGCACACAAAGCTAGCTCATGCACTTTGGGCTGACAGATTGACACTAAAGAAATCTATTGGGATGTCACCCTACCAGCTTGTGTATGGCACTGATGTAATTTTTCCAACCAGCCTTGGTGTGCCAGTTATGAAGTTCATTCAAGAAGTCCAGTCTGAAGATAATGACATGATCAGAAGAATTAATCAGACCATTCACCTTCAGCAAAACAGAGAGGAGGTTTATAATAAAGCGTTACAAAAGAAAGACATCATCAAGAAACTTTTTGATAGAAGAACAAAGGCTAGCAATTTCAAGGTTGGGGACAAAATGTTAAAGTGGGATTCAAGGAGGGAATACAAGGGCAAGCACAGAAAATTTGACAACTTATGGCTTGGCCCTTATCTCATTCATTCAATTGCTGGTAACAATGCTTATTTCTTACAGGAGTTGAATGGAGTTGAACTGTTTTGAGGTACTGTCAATGGTAGGATGCTCAAACATTACTTCTCTTGATCCATGCCATGTTTTGAAGCCTTTTTATTTTTTTTCCATTATAAATATTTCATCCATCATTGCATTCAAAGTTAGAAAAATAAAAAATACAAAAAAAATAGAAGAAATAAAAGAGGGTAGCTTGTAAAAAAAATAAAGGTACAACCCCATACCAAAAAAGAGAAATAAATTTTGAAAGTGTGCAAGCTTAAATGCCACTCCTGAAAAAACACACTTCTAGTTAGTCATACATCCTAATCATGGCTAACTAGTTTTAAATTTACTACTGATAGGTTAGTGAAATAGATTTGCCAAACAACTTAATCTTGGCTTATCAGTTAGGAAGATTAGGATAGAAATTAAAGGTTCAAACAAGCTTAAAATCCGAACCTAAGTTTTCAAGAGAAGAATGCCTCTGAACTGTTTTATTTTATGAGTAAAAAACAGAGGTAAATTGGTTCTAATCAGCTCAAAATCTGAACCAGATAACAAGCAAAAATAGCTCGAATAACTCAAAGACAGAGTTGTAAAAAAGAGAAGGTCGTGCTTAGAACTTTCAGATCTTAAGCCTTCCAATTTGATTTAATTTTCTGTAAAATAATATCTATGTGCAGCTTGTTGTTTATGCCATAGATCAGCAACAAGTTGGACTGTTTAATCCTGACTTGTATGCTTTTAAATTTCTGTTTTAGAAATTAGTGAATAAAAATCTGTTAGACTGTTTAATCCTAACAGATAGTAGATTAGATAGAGAAACTTATGGACTCAACTGTTTAATCTGATTTCATGGAGAAATAAGAAGTAGACTTAGATTAGTTTTTTGCTTTCAAAAGAAAAAAATGTTGTAAGAGAGTTTGTCAATCCAAGTGCACTCTAAAGAAGAAAAAATGTTAGATCGGCAGGATTGGGTAGGTAGAAAGCTTGTTGATGAAGATCCATTGGTTTTCATGGCTGCTAACATTTTTCAGGGAAAAAGAAGATCATCCAAGTAAAGAAAGGCAGCCAAATGGATAAGGCATTGATCAGCCTCCCAGAGAATGCAAGTTTGAAGTTCTTGATGCTTTAAAAAAGGCACCATCCCTAAGTGGAGCCACTATTAGCCACCTATAAAATTTGTTATATCAAAAGGTGGCTAAATCATTTTTGGAGCCTTCAAGAAACAAGTTTTATTGCTTAAAATGTTATCTCTTGAAGACTCATGAAGACATCATGCCCTTTGTTTAAATCTCCACTGCTGTTTCCCCCATAAATTTCCTCTATTTTTCATTTATTTACCTTTTCCCCTTCATGAAAATCCTTTTACAAGGTTTAAAACTCATTTTTAAACTTTGCCGAAACCCCCAAATCCATCTAAAAATATTGAAAATTTCATAAAAAATAAGTGTTTTGACTATAGCCTTAAGCCCCTTTGGGCTAAGTCCTAAACCACTTCCCCATATATGCCCTGGCACTAGAACCAAGTGCTAAACCCTTTTGGCACTTATCGCATTGGAGCAATCGGCCAACGCAATTATATTTTATTTCGTTAAGCCTTCGATGCGATTAGCCCTTTGTATATAAGTCCCCGGCCCCATTGCCGCTTCATATAACCTCAAAGCCCGCAATCGGGCCCTAAAAATTTGTGAATAAACCCATCTCTGACGTAAATTTCCTTTGTAACACATAAAAACCCCTTTTTTCTATGTTTTACATTAAACCCGCCAGTACAATGTTATTAAATGATAAAAACCGTTGATCTTTTCCCAATCGACGATCCGCGCTATCTCGCATCGGAGAATTCCAAATGGGTAGATTGAAAGACCAGCATCGTGCTTCCGATGCCGATTGGACCTTATAAATACAAAGCCCCGGTCCCTTTTTGTTTTGCACATACCCACAGGCCCCGCATACGGGCGCCAAACTTCATGTATATAACCCGCCCGAAACCATAAAAACCTTTGTTTTTCATTAAATTTTGGTTTTATATATTATAATGTGGTCCCGCTCATTCATTGGTCGGAGCCCTCTTTTGCCATTGATCATTGAGTCAACCCGATGGCCAGCGCTGTATCGCATCGGGAATTTTTCATTGGGCACATTAATATTTTATTTCCCCACCCCCGATTGGTCACCTTCCGATCCGTTCTCCGCCATCGATCTGATATGTAGATCGACAGTCCAAAGCCAATCACATCGGCACCATTCAGTTTTTTTTCCCCACCAATCGTGAAGCCTCGATTGCATCTGGGCCATCCACGTGTCAACATCCAACGGTCCAGATCAATCCTTCCGACCTTGGCTAAATTCATGCACCCCCTCTTTGTAATGTTTTTTCAACCAATCTCAACTGTTGATCTCTGCATATCAACGGCTCTTATTAACCCTTTCTCCGTCTTTGTATTATTTCATTTAACCTAGATTCGATCTCTGTCGTTGATCTGTTTCATCCAACGACTCATAAAAATCGCGACAGGCCCGACCCCTGTGGGTCCTCCCTCCCTCCAGGTTTAATCTCAGTCGTCCAATATTTGATCCACAGCTCAGATTAAAACCGCCCTTCCTATTTTTGCCCATGCATCTTGCCAATTTCGTGCTCGCTCTCCACCGTTCGATCTGAGGGCCTAGATTTGACGGCTGACGCATAGTTTCGCATAACATTCAGCACGCCCGTTAATCACCAAAAATTACGTGGTATAAGCTGTTTTGAAATGCCACGTGTCGGGCGGGAATGCATATCGCATTCGAAAAGGAAATACCGCCTACCCGCCTTTTCATCGCGCAATACTACCGGTTTTCTCTCCCGAACCACCCTTCCCCATTTGCACTATGATCTATCTCGTTCTTCCTCCACCATTGATCTCTGCAGATCAATGGCTTGTGTTCAATCTCTCATTACACTATCGCCCTCCGCCAAAATCCAAAGGTTTCTAACGAGCGATCTCCGCCGTTGATCTCAGGGCCAAATTTGATCTGACGACCCACGATCATCCGAGAAACCCCAAATTCCATTTCAATGTAATTTTTTCCTCCAAAGGATTTTAACCCCATTTACTTTGTATTTCTTCTATTTTCATCAAAAGTGCCCCTTCTCTGTTGTGTTACCTTGGTTGATCTCGACCGTTGATCAACATAGATCAACGATTTAGACTTAATATTGCACCATTCTTCCAAAACTCCTTCGTCTGCCCCCCGCAAGCTAATCTCCACGTTGGATGCTCTCATCCAACGGCCGTAGCTTAAACACAACCTCTAAAGCAGTTAAACCAACAAAAACACAGGATTTTCTAATTTTTATTATTTTATGCAGGATTTAAAAGGTTTTTCAAAAGATAATAAAGGAAAATGAAAGCTGAGGATGAAGATCCTCCAGACATTCGTTTCTCAAAGGAAAATCCATCTACAGGTTTTGACGCCACATTTCATCAGTGCATCATGAGCACCAATGCCATATAAATTTCTGTAGCACCTGCACATCAACAAGACACAGAGAATTAAAAAAATCAAAGAGTATCAACGTTGAAGACCTAATCAAACCAGAGATGAAGAATTAAATGATTAATTACACATTCAAGGTGGATTACGGCTAAGATTGAAAATCAAAAGCCTAATCCACTAAATTAACCATGTTTAAGGAAAAATAAAAAATATCTATCACACAGAGATGCCTCCACCACCATATCAGAGGCTAATTGATTCCTCTCAGCTACCTATTGCCACATGTAGCCTCAAAGAATTCAAATAGAGGGCCGAGTAATGACCAGAACAGAGGATATTTGCCTCACAACAGCCAAACAGTTAATTCAAGCCAAAATATTTATTGCAAAAAATATCAGCAGAGTTATTACAAGATGACACAGAGCCTTAAAGTCAACAAGATCATCCCACCGAGCTTAAATCTTAATGTAAAAACAATTAATACAAAGGAAATATCTATAAAATTCTGCATCGAGCCCCTCAAAGGCCGAGAAGCATTAATCCGTATTAATTTAACCCTTAGATCTTTTCTCTTTAGACCTCCTCATCCTTCTATAAAATATTATTGAGGAGTTCATTGTAAACGTTGGTTGCAGAACTTTGAAATATACTTGTGCTCGAAACTTCTACTTGTAAATAGTGTTCAAAGGCTCTTGAAGCTCTATTTGTAATTAAACAAGTTAGTCTGAGAAGTGAATATGATTTCTGAATTGAAACATTGGACTTGAAGATGTAACTGGTTTGACTTCAATATACAAGCTGTTTCTTGGGATCCTAGACAATATCACTGGTGAAGTGCCCCTTTCTTTGTTACTGTTTTTTTCTTTCATGTATGCCATATTTTCCATTATTCTCTGATAAAGAACAACAAGCATAGAGTTAGGAATTACTATTTATAGTACCCTTCTCTGACTGATAAGATTTATCTCAATGTTTTCCTCCAATTTTTTTATTGAAGAATGATTCAATACAGTTTAAGCAGTTAGGAATGCTGGCGTTCCCTCGTCCTACTATTTGCTTTAAACATTGTTCCTAAATTTTATTTTCTTATTAAAGTTAGACTAGAAAAGTGATGGTGAGCCCTGTTTTCTAGCTTCTTTCTCCAAAGGTAATTATGAAAGTTTCCCTTGGTGTATGTTGAAAGAAGACTAGATTAAGTATCTTATCTGATCTTAAGTTGCATCTTGTTTCTCTTATGTGTTTTCATCCCTTCTGAAGGTAATTATGCAGATTACTGGATTATTTGTCTCTTGAGTTATCTTTAATATGAGCTTGTCCAAAGAGGTCTATGGTGAGCCCTGCCCTTTGGTTGGTTTTAAATAGTTGCTTAAAGGCTTTTTCTTATTTGGACTGACTATAAATCCTTATTAAAATTATTATCAGTTTCCACCCCTCCAACACTTTTATTGTTTCCATTCCATCATTTAATCTCAATGATCTTGTGATATAGATGACCTGCCCCTTGGATCACTCTTGAATTGTTGCACAATTAAAAGCCCTATTATGACTCCATAGCTCAATGGACTAAAAACTAGCGTTATATCTATCTTTTTGGCCAAAGCTTGTTCCAATTTCTTGCAGCTTCACACCTTTGAAACTATTTTCATTTAGGACTTTCCACCCAAATAATAATCATGCTCAACCATACAAAACAAACAAAAACCCTCGGTCTTCATAACTAGCCTAATATCATTACCCAAAAGCTTTAAAGATAAATCAATCTGTGCACTTTATTGGAGAGATCCCTCTCCGGATTCAGGAGGGCTAGATCCTAGAATCCCAAAGTGGTTGAAACAATGTTGTCTCTGCAGTTTTAGTCTCACCAATCTACTAAAATTATAGATTCCTAACAGGGCCTACGCTGGGGTTTGGACAACTAGTTTTTCAGGAGGAGCCAGTGTTAAAATTTCTTATGGAGTGATAGAATTACTTCTCTCTAATTAGTTTTATCATATACTTGTTGTTTGGATTTCCAGTTAGGCATCCATAGATTGTACTCAAATTTCACTACTTCATAATAATAAAACCTGCAGCTACTACACCAATTTTCCCAAGTTGGATTTTTTAGGGACATTTGTCCAAAAATAATGGTGTCATTTTTATGTGTGTGTGTGCTAGATTTTATTAGTTTCCAACACTATTTTCTTTCTCATTTTATTTGTGAAATTTAAAATGATAATTGTTTGATATTTTTCATAGCAGACAACAAATAATTTTTTAAATAAATTAACAATTAGAAAAATAATTTCTAGTTGTTGTGATAGATGAAATTTTCACACCTTTTGCTTGAGATTTTCTTTTGATAGCTCCTTGATATCTTTTGGAGTAGATATCAACTTCCTCCTAAAATATATCCTTCCACATAGATCCATTTCTTCACTATCATAGGTGTTGGAATAATCAGGAGAAGGATCTAGACCCCTTTTCGAGTCTCCATAATCCTTAATAGATATGAGGAGTATTCCATTTCCATCACTACCAGGGATACTCCTTTTCTATTCTTGGGATATACTTTTTTCTTCTTCAAAGGATCCCTTATTTGCTACTACTGCTAAAGTATGTCCATCTTCATTACTAAAACTAGATGAACTTGTATATCTTTCTTCATAAACTTCATCAGGAAGATGAATGACCTATCTCATTGCATTTCTCACTGAGTAGTAGCTTACCTCTTGATTCTCCATCATCATCTCGAGAGTGATGAGAAAAAACTTGCATATTAGAAGGAAAGTCTTCATCTTCTCATCATCTCTTTTCTAGGATTCTTTCTCCATCTTCTTCCTTCTTTTATTCCCAACAACATTTGCAGGTTCTAGTTCACTGCTTGAGTAACAAGGTTCATAACCTAATTTTTTACAACATAGCTTTCTCCTCCATATAGAAATTAAAATATTATGTCCACCATTTCCTTTGATGTCTAAATATGCCTTACTTTATTAGCATCTGTCTTAGACATCCATTTCATGAAAATATCCCTAGGTTCTCCATTCTACTTACTAATTTCTCCATTCAATAGGGAGAACCATACATCAAAATCCAAAGCCATTATATCGGCTTCCATTCTAACCTCCGAGAATGTTGAAAGGTTACTAGGTTCAGTCTTCATAATGACATGTAACTATGAATTTTATAAATAATGTAATAAAAGTATTTTTGTAAGCCTTGCTTCATGGGTTTCATGAGAAAGTGATTTTATATATGGCTCTCATTTGAGAGCATTAGGTTTGTCATTTAGGGTCTGTTACACAGTAATTTGTCACCATGCTCATTTTCCCCTCCTTGATCTTGAAATGCCCCATGAAGAATCCTATGCAATGTTTCCATCATCAAGAAACATGCTGACATATCCCCTTGAAGATCCAAAGAATACTTCCTTGAAATATTACTGAAGGAACTTGGTCAAATTCCTAGTCTCTTGGGTCAACGCTCTTCGTAGTGCCATGACCGTGATGATGTCCTTATCCCAATTCTGGCTCAGCACTGTCACCACCCTAATTTATTGGAAAATCTCTGATCCCTTTGTGGCAGTACTTCCTTAATTGGAGGAGAAGCTTCGACCTCTAGAAGCTCAAGGGTGGCGAGTTTGTTATTGAACAAAGATGATAAGGTCAAGCTCTCTCATTTTGGAGATTTAATCTCATCCATGTGGGATAATCCCTTAGAAATTGGGCCTACCTCCTCCTTTCATGGGCTCCCAACCTCCTTCTCCTTTCTATAAATTCACATCCCTCATTAGCCCAAGTTTAGAGCTTGGTTGATCATTTCCAGACTCGTCTGAACTCTCATCCCTTTGCATGCTTGCATCATGATTAAACCTAAGTGCATGGTAGAAGGAATGATTTTGAACTGGGTGAAGGACTCATATTTTCACCTAAGGATGCCCCCAACATCAAGGCCTGGTTGTGAGCTCTCCTTTTGTAATTTATCAGTAGTAACATATGATGTTTTCTTTCTATATTTGTCTACATGATTATGCAAATGTTCTTGTACTCCTTGATCTCCTAGATATATAGTGTTTAAATTCATTACATATTGTATCAAATTTGTTTTTATCTCCCAATCATCCACATGTATTCGCGCACCATCATTAGCAGGAAGCAAGCCTACAAGGATTTTGGATCGAGGTCACCATCAATGGATCCAAGGATATAAATTGGATAAAGGTATTTATGTCTCTTTCCTCTTTGTGTTGTAAGCATTAGTTAAGAAAGATTATGTTAGAAATAATCTTGTGTTTCTAGACCCATTCTAGGGCTAGAGAGATCGCCTCTTCCCATAGATGTGATTTATCTTGACAATAGAATTGGTGACTCCAATGGGGAGATTTAGCCTTTTAAGTCCTTCTTTCCTGAACTGATCTTGGATCAGTTTCTCTGATTTATGAAATTAAAATATGCTTAGGTCTCTGTTAGCTTTTGTAAAGGTTGTTTATCACTTCATTGTGTTAGGTCTGGTGTATTTATGAGACTCTTTTTGTTTTTTCCTTGTTTTTAGTGACCAACACCATTTCTATCCTCATAGTGGCGCTGGAAGCTATATAGTACAATTGCGGTGATTGGCCTTTCAACACTCTTCTTCTTAGTACAAAAGTGTTGATCACTGCCTTTGGAAAATTTGAGTTTCCCCTTCGATTATCCAATGTGTCTTGACCCTTGTGGGAGTCTGTGAAATCTCAGTGATATCCTTGTTGTGTGTTTGACTTACCTATATCCTCTGAGAAAGTCTGTTTCATCTCATTGGGTTGTTGTAAGTTTGGGAATTAATTTTTCATTTCAAACACTCTTTCTTGCATTTTTCTTGTGTTGTTTTGAAGGAAGTTGGTGTATCATTTGGTCATTTATACATTTCTCACAGTTTCCCTTTGGTTTAGTGTCGAGCATGAGATTAAAGTTTGTTAGACGTGCAAGTCTAGAAGAGTGTGTTTTGTCTAAATTCAAAAGAAATTGGAAGAGATTTTCTTTTTCGTTTTTTATTTATATTTGTATTTTTAAGAAAATTGAAAAGCATTTCATTTGTGTAGTCTTGAAGCAATTTTTGTTTGGTTCGATTGAAATAAAAGTAAAGAGATTTTTCATTTCTTCCTTCATTCATTTGTTTTTCTTTCATTTTAAAGTGAAAAATATATATATATATATATTTCTTGCATCTTAGTGAAAGGAAAGGAATTTTCATTTTCAATTAAGTTGCATTCATTGGGAAAGTGAATTCAATTTGAAAAGCATTGCATTTTCGTGACTCTAAAAAAGTTTGGGTGCATTACCATTGCTACATTTAGTGCATTCTTGTTTGTCTCTCTTCCCTAAGTAGTTTAGAATTCATCGAAATTGAAAACTTATTTTCTCACATTTAGCCTACATCATAAGGATTCAGGTAACATTTTTTTTGAGCCTTGAAACTGAAACTTTAATCAAGATCAACTTAAAATGAGCCTAATTTACCTTAAGCAGCATTGGAATTAACGAGAATATTTAGTGGTCTAGGCTAGAGACGTTTCCAACGCCATTAAGCGTAGGAGTTGTCGCTAACAGTTTGCATTACAACCTAGGGGTGACATCCCGTCCCACATATGGAAGTATATTGATGTATGATAAGTATATTTGGGATGCCCTTATCGAACGATTATGCATTAGACAACACTACTACAGAATGGACTCCCACGTACCATCGCTTATATTTTGGGAGACACTACTAGGTTGCAAGCCTGCCATAGGTAATCGAGTCGACTACCTTGTAGACGTGATACACCAAACACAACATTCAGGGAGACTGGATGTCGCACGTTAATTCCTTGGTAATTTCTCTTTCATTTGATCACCAAGGTGTATATTGCAGTTAATAGATAATTGGTAAACTTTTATGCCAAGCACATCCCTTTTTATTTATTTATTTTTGTTAATTATAAAAATAAATGCCCACAAAAACATCTCACCCATGCAATTCTCCATCTTTTATTGCTTGGTAAGTTGTGATTTTTTTCACCTCTTTCCTTTTTTATCTTATTCTTGAAGTTCATCGTGGCTGAATTGTTGAATTCACCCACTCCCTCCTCTAACAGATCTCAGCAACTTCCTCCATAGGTTCCTTGTTTTCCAGATGGACCCCTCGAAGTAAAAAGTGAAGAGCTTGGAATTGTCATCAGTGTTCAACCCATATCATCTCGAGCACCTCCTGATGATTCTCCTTGGACCACTGTTAGGGTGCTATAATAATATGATTCATAATATTGAATTTACTATGATTAGTCTTACAATATGTACATACTTTTCTTTCTGCAAAATTGTTTTCCCATATTTAAAAATGTAAAGAGGGTAAAAGTCCTAAAAGAAAAATCAAAGTATTGGAAGAAAAAGATAAAAAATAATATTAAAAAATGAACCCTAAACAAAAAAATAGATAAAAATAGATCATGAAAGTGATGAAAATTCAAATACCACTACTTTTTACTTTATTTTTGCAAAATAAGATTGTGTGTAGCTTGTCAAAAATGCCACAATCCATGAAGGTCAAACTGCTTAATCTTGACCTTTCATGCTAATAGATAGAGAATAAAGATATAGAAAAACTGTTTAACCTTGGCAGATCAGTAGTTAGGTAGAGAATAATAAATGAGCTCAAGAGTTTAATCTGAGCCATTGGAAGTAGTAAGGTTAGAATTAGATAATTTGTTGTTAAAAGAAAAATAAAAAGGATCTGCAAGCCTAAATGCACCCAAAGAAATGAAGAAACAATGTTAGGGTAGATCATGGGTAGGAGGAAGCAGCTTTCACAAGGCATGGCTAGCAGAAATTGATCATTTCATATTTACTAATTTCCCTTTAAACTCATTTCCCTTGTAAAAATGCTCCTTCCCCTTCATTTTAACCCTCTCCCCCTTACTTCACTCATTTTCCCTACAAAAAATCCCTTTTCCTTAGTTAAAAAGCATAATATATTTGGAAAATTAAAACCCTTAATTAACTTCCATTTTCATTCAAAAATACACCAAAAACCCCCAAAATACACTTGTCCTAAGTATTTGCTTAGGATATGTTGGGCCTCACTATGAAAATTTCACCCTGATGTTATTCAAACTTAGTGTATTTTATCCTGCATCATATTTTCATTTAACTGCCCTCATTCATATTAAATCCCTTAATTAACTTTACTTTATTAATTCCCTTATATACACGTAAACCCCGTATATATTAATTCCTTATTATAAAGTTCCAACCCACATTATATCATATTATATTACCCCACCTATACATAGGTCCCACTTTCTCTAACCCCATTGGTTATATATTAAACCCACTCATTATAAACCCCGATCATATATATTAAGCCATAGCTTATATGCATATAACTCATCGTATAAATTAAGACTTGAGCCCCACGCCTATTAGATCCCTGATGAAATCCTACTATTCGCCCAACCGTCAGATCACGATTGAGCAGATCCAACGGCTGATAATGTTTTTCACACGCTCAAATGCCTGACTTTTAACCACTCCAACACCTTGAGAAATGAGTTGCCCGCTCCCCTACTACGTGGCATTATTCGATTGCATCGCACCCTCAGAAATTATACCGCCCAACCTCTTTTACTGACGCGAAAACCACTCAACAGTATTTCCTGCTCGTTGCAAAAGCCACTCTCATTTGAAATTTACCCTGCACATTTAATGATTAATCATTGTTGGTTAAAAAAATTATATAGCCGCCCTTTGTAATAATTTTTCACCTTTTCTGTTACTGATTGCACAAAGAGAGCATTGCTGACCTCTTTTAGAGCAAAAAAATAGTTGCCAACCTTATTTCAAGCCATTTTTACTAGAATTCAAGACTATTTGTTGCTACAGCTGATGCATAACCTACTTGAAGCCCTATAAATACCAGTGAAGCCTCATAAAGCATTCTGCTGCCTCAGAGAACCTTTCGGCAAATCAAAATCTTTGTTTTCTCCAGGTATTCCTGAAATAGTACCAAGGCACTTACTTACAGAAAGGAAGTAATCAGTAGTTGAATCAGTTAAGAGCCTTTGCAGAACCAAAAAGAAAGCCCTGTTGCTTCCCTATCGTTTTTCTGCAGACCCTAGACATATTTTCACAGAATTCCCAAGTCCTGAGACTATTTTGATCACAAAGAGTAAATTTAACCAATTGAAGCATTGTAGACCAGAGGAAAAGCACCTGTTCTATCTAAAACCCTTCTAAACACTGTAAATAATATTTTCACAGTATTTTAAAGAGGCCTGAATATATTTCTTAAATCAAAGATTAATCAATTGAGTAATATTAACAAAATAATGGCTTCTCAAAGCATTATATCTGTCAATCCTCTACAACCTCCAGTTGTAGATGTGAAACACACTCCATTAGCAGACAAAGATTTTAAAATTAGTGAACCTGTCACTGAGTTTAAGCTTCTTGAGCTCCACTGCTGGAGCCATGAAAAATCAATTGACCAAGCAGATGAGGTTTTCATTTGGGAGTCTAATTTGCGAAAATATGTTGTCCCACAAACCCTCCAGTGTCTAGAGGTGATTAGACTTTTCCAAACATATTATTTCCCTGACCAAAGAACCCTAATAACCCCTGGTAAAGAAATTCTGTTCACTATCACACATGAATCAGTAAATCAAATGCTGCAGATTCAACCCAGGCCAGATGAAACCCCTTAATCTATTGAGACCCTTACCCAACTATACCTAAATCTGGACTTCCCCAAGAGGTTCTAGATATTTCAGACATTCATTCCTTCATCTGTAGAGACTACCAAGACTAATCCTCCTTACCCATCTGCAATATTTTCTGAGAGAACTAGGCATATCATTACCATGATGTCATGTATTATGGGTTATTTCACAGATGAGCATGTTGATGCTTCAATCTTAGGTTTCTTTTCTACTTTCACCCCTGGTCAGCCTCCTGCTACCATATTCAATTTTTCCCAATAATTTCCTGGCATAATTCATGAAAATCTTGTCAAATTACCTGAAGAAGGTGTCTTCAAGTATTCCTCAGTTTTATTCCACATGTTTCTATACTTTCAACCGAAAAAATTTGCCATCAACCTTCAAAAGTTGGATGTTAAAGGTAATCCACAGTCAGTTATCTTTTGGACTCCACTAATTAGAAAAGACTCTACACAGTCCACATACTCATACTTCATTGAATCTTTCATCCATCCTATTTTCAACATGTTGAACAACTGTAGTCAACCAAGATTCAGTGAGGAAATTAAAATGGTCCTGCAGTTATCAAAACATAGTTGGGTAGCAGATTGGTACCTGTATCAAAACACACAGAAATTATGGTATATGGATCTAATATTTTTCCATATAAGCTACCCAAATACCTCCCAATGAGGTTATTTTCACTTGAGTATATCAAGAAAATCCTTAATTCTGATGCAATTAATTTCTTGGCAGCCAAAAAGAAGACACAATTTAAGATTAAGAATCAGGTTGGCCCTTTTATTTGCAATAGTAGAGATGTAGATCCACAAGCAGAAAAATATTTGCAAGAATTTACGTTCAGTCAGAATTTCCAGTGGTATTATGATCCTTTAGGAGTAATAAGAAATTTAAGAGTTAAATGTAAATTAACTCCTTATGTACATAAATCAAAGCTAGACATTGAGAAATACTCCAATCAGTCTGAATGGTTGGAGAAAAATTTAAAAGAGGCAGAGAAGCAAGGTGATACTAGTTCTATCTTGCAGACTCCATCCCAAGAAGATAGGAACTCTAACAGAGTTAGAGAAGAAGGATCATACTCAGCAAAAACTACAACTGAAACAAAATTTAAATTGATGTACAAGAAGAAGCCAAAATTAAATCCTGTAAATGAATAAATTGGAATTAGTGACAGGACAGATACAATTCTTGAAGTCAGGAAGGTGATTTCAAAAAGGAATTTAATGATACAACTAGAAGAAAAGTGTTAGAACATAAAGCTTGGAATAACTAGATTTATGATGAAGTTTGATATTTTGAGACAGAAAGGCTTGCCAAATCCTCTGGTTATTAATGATAGGTTGATGAAGCAAGAGGATTATGATAAAAAAATCAGAGAAGTGACTAAGGAACAAGAAAACAATTCAACCATGCTAGGAATTCCAACAGGGAAAGTGCTTTACGAGAGTTTTGAGAACCTCCTTTACCTACAACATGAGGTAAAACATCTATTTATCAATAAGCCTACATTTTCAAAGTATTCAGAGGCTAGTGAAATATTCAGAAGGATGGTAAAAATTAAGTTACTAGATGCAGAGAATTGGGAGAAGTTAACTGATTTACTATGAAAGAAGTAAAGGTAAAACATATAAAACATAGCAGTAACAGTTTGCAGTGAAAACAGAACAGTCAAAGTGTATCAGAGTTAAAGTGTATTAGATGAAAGTAAGAGGTTAAATTCAAACATAAATTACGAATCAAAGTGAAAGATGCCAACGTAAAGGACACTCAACTACCTAACAAACATCCCGCATTGAGAAAACAACCATAGACAAATCAAAAAAAGATCAAAGACAACAAAACAAAAAATTAAATAAAAGCAGGGACAACTTGCATTAGTTAGATAGCTGTCTCTATCTTCTTGCATGAAGATATTTATTTTTCCTTGAATAATTCCTAAATTTGTTTTAGGATATTTTGTAAGAGTTTTTATATAAATACTTCACATTTTGAAGTATTGAGGGTGGATTGTGGATTTCTAAACACTTCTATAGATGTACTGATCTAAACCAAAGGGTTCTTTGTACCATTTTCAAGCCAGCAGACTAGATTGAGCAATAAAGAGATTATATTACAATATTCATGTGTTGGGCCACTTCAGTGAAGTACTCTCAATTTTTCTTTGTTTTTATATGAAGTTTTCACATACTTGCATGTTTTCTAAATCTAAATGTATAATAGGAATGTTATTTTAGAATATGTTTAAAAGCGCTCTGTCTTGAACTATTATGTCATTTTCATGTTTTCTACTGATGTCTATATTAGGGAATTCTTAATTGCTCCCTATTTTTGATTGACCTATGTCATTTCCATCATTATCCAGATATGAGAACCCTTAATTTCTCTCCCATCCCGATTGAAACCATTTTCACCATCAGCTTAAGAATCTGAAGTAACTCAACTATCTTGCCTTGTGAACACTTCCCTTTAGAACCTCGATTCTGCTCTGACTGCTTGACACTTTGAATCCATTATCTCAATGGAATAAAAACCTACATATATCCATCTGAACTATTCATTCCACCACCAAACGAAACCCAAAATCAAAATCCTAAGTAATCCTACATAACTAGCCTAAAATCAACTAACATCAACAAAGATAAATCATATAGAGAGAGCCCTCTCTGAACATTAGGAAGGCTATATCCTAAGGCTTCAAAGTAGGTTTGTGGTTACCTCTAATATTCTTTAAACCAAAATATAAAAAACCCTTGAGAATTATTGGAGTGATAACAACCACATCAGAAGAATTTGAGCTGGAAAGGCCCGAACAAGCTGCACAATTCTTGGTCTTTCCTCAAAATCCACTCTTCAATCCAATTGTAGTCACTCATGATAAAACTTACGATGCTTTCGATCACCCCCGAATCCATTTTCGAGCTTCTCTGGTAGCATATCACTCTACGGTTCATCGGTTGTTTTCGGATGAAATGGAGTCAAATGTTGTTGGTGTTATGTTCGTCAGTGCTCCTCAAAGCACTCTTTAGGAAACTTGTGATGTATAGGTGGCACTGTTCTCATGAAAAAATCAAATACTACCTTTTTACCACAAACAAAACTCAAATCGACCGTTTATAACCGTATCACACTTTCCAAACAATATTGTAACTTCGCATATCGGGTATTGCTACTTACAACATGTAACTTGCGAAAACTTAAAATTAAACAAATAAATCGCCGATAGTGATGTGCCTATAGGTTATATTCGCACGATGTGATATTTCACTATCTTTGAGAATTGCGATGTGATAATAAACTAAGTTTGGGGATTTTCAATGAAAACATAAAAACTTGGGTTTCGGCTGAAACCACAACACACAGGTTTGTGATAAAACAATTTTTTTTTCCTAATTTCTTTTAAGTCTTGAAACTTGATTTATAACATGACAAGGCACTAAAAAATGTTTAATTCATATTTCTGAAGCAAAGACAATAAATCATAAAAACAGAAGGATAGTACCCGGATTTTAACTCTTTTCGTAAGTGATCCTTAGCAAGTTTTTTGGATGAATGAACAAACACATGAACAATTACTTGCACATCTATACTTCAATCAATTACTCAGAAAATAAAAGTTACAGAGTTCTTTTGACCTTCTTAGCTTGATTACATCAGTCTTCGCTCTATCTATCCTCTCTGTCTCTCACTCTATCCTTCCTTTATACTAAATGCACTCACTATTTTAACAAACTAACAAAGAAATCCTTATTCCAAGGTTCGATGCATTTCATTCTAACAGTCTTATATTTTTTCTCCTAATTTAGAATTTCTCTAACTATTACAATAAATGAAATAAAAGAAAATTGTTATAATAAATAAATAAAAATAAATTCAAGAGATCCAACCCTCTCTACTAAAAGATAATTTGACCACACAGGTTGGTGAAATTCATCTCATGCGATGCTCCTGCATCACACTCCCAAGGAAGAAAGGAATCATCCATCAAACTTTCAGGATTTACTCCATACTTCTGTAATTCTGCCGCTGTCAACCAACTGACATCCTTCACTGGTTGTCCCTTCCATTTGACTAGATACTGAAAATAAATCCGTCCTCTAGTTATTTTAGCTACTCTCCTCTCCAGAACAAATTCCACCTCTTTCTGAACTCTCTTCAGCATTTGTTCTTCCTAATTCAAAGTTTGAAATTTTTCTTCTGCAAGTTCATCTTATAGCTCTGCCTCTAGCTCTTTGTATGGGTACAAATCTACAGCATTGAAGATTGGAGATATACCAACTCCTTCTGGCAACTCAATTTCATAGGCATTGGTTGAAAAATTTCTTACAATTCTACACAACCCTGTCTTTTTCATCTTCAATTTGTTATAAGTCCCAACATGAAACCTTTCTTTTCTCAGGTACACCCTGATGAGATCGCCCACTTGGAATTATTTTTCTTTTCTCCTCATATCAGCACTTTGTTTGTATTTTCTACTGCTTTCCTATAATATTTCTTTGACATCTTCCTGTAGCCTATGCATTTTGTCTGCAAACTCTTCCACCTTTGCGCTCCTTGTCTCCTGTTTGCCCAAATTTCTGAGCTCATACACACCTCTTGGATTCATCCCAAAAACAATATGGAATGGAATCATCCTATTACTCTGGTTATGAGTATCATTATAGGAAAACTGGGCTTGAGAAAGTGCTAAATCCCACTGCTTAGGATTTTTATAAACTAATCTCCTCAATATATTTCCCAAGCTTCCATTTACTACTTCGGTCTGTCCATCCATTTGAGGATGATAGGCTAAGATGAAACTAAGGTTTGCACCTAGTTTCTTCCATATAGTTCTCCAAAAATGCAACAAACTTTGTATCCCTGTCAGACACAATACTTACAAGTAGCCCATGCAACCTTACAATTTCTGAAAAAAATAGATTAGAAATATGATTTTCATCACTAGTCTTCTTGCATGCAATAAAATGAGACATTTTCGAACATTTATCTACAAAAACATAGAGAGAATCATTTTTCCTTTGAGTTTTTGGCAAACCCAAAACAAAATCCATACTAACTGCATCCTAAGGCTGGTTTGGTATTGGAAATCGCTGATACAATCTAGTATTTTGGCTTCTCCCTTTACCGTGCTAAAAAATCTTGCATTTCTCAAGAAATCTCTTAACATCAGTTTGCATCTTTGGCCAGTAGTAAAAAGCATTTACTTGAGAAAATGTCTTGTTTTGTCCAAAGTGTCCAGATAAGCCTTCGTTGTGTTTTTATTTAATTATGTTTCCCCTCATAGAACATTTGGGAATACACAACTTGTTACTTTTAAACATCAAACCTCTTTGGAAAAGATAATCCAACCACTGGATTCTATTGTGAATTACTGGATTTTGCACATCAGCATTAATGTCTTTAAATTCTGCATCTTCCTTATACATGTCAACCATCTCTTCAAAACCCACAACACCAATTTTTAATTCCTGCACAATTAAATTCACTCTGCTCAAAGCATCAATGACTTTGTTCAACTTACCGCTTGTATGGTTAATCACGAAAATAAAACTCTGCAAAAACTCCACCCACTTGGTATGATTTTGGCTCAATTTTGGTTGGTTATTTATGAATTGTAATGCATGATTATCAGAATATAAAATAAATTATTTTGGTAACAAATAATGCCTCCATTTTTTCAACACCTACACAATAGCATAAACTCCTTGTCATAGGATGAGTATTTAGTCTTAGCTTCATTCAATTTCTCGTTGAAATATGCTATTGGTCTCTAGTCTTGACTTAAAACTGCTCCAATTGCAACTCCACTAGCATCAATTTCAGCTTGAATTATTTTTCAAAGTTTGGCAAGGCCAAAACTGGTTTTTCTGTGATTTTCTTTTTCAACAGTCTGAAGTTTCGGTCTGTTGCTTCCGTCCACTTGAATGGTTGATTATTCTCCTTGATTGTTTCAATAATTGGTGCAAAAATATGACTAAAATTTTTGATAAATTTCCAGTAGAAACTTGCAAGACCATGAAAGCTTCTTACCCCAAATATGTTCTTTGGAGTCGACCAATTCAAAATTTCTTAGACTTTTTCTGGGTCCATATTTAAGCCTTCTTTAGAGACTAAAATCCCAAATAAATTAGCTCTTCCTTCATAAAACTACATTTCTTCAAATTTATTAGCAGCTTCTCTTTCTAAAATTTTTTTAGAAATAATTTAAGGTGCTCCAGATGCTCTTATTTACTTTGACTAAAAACTAGAATATCATCAAGATAAACAATTACAAAATTTCCAACATACTCTTTCAGGACTTCATTCATTAATCTCATGAATGTGCTTAGTGCATTAGTGAGTACGAAAGGAATCACTAACCATTCATACAGACCGCTGTTTGTTTTGAACGTAGTCTTCCATTCATCCCCCTCTCTTATCCTTATTTGATGATAACTGCTTTTCAAATCTATTTTAGTAAAATATTTTGAGCCACTCAAGCAATCCATTAAATCATCCATGCATGGTAAAGGGAAACAATACCTGATGGTGATTTTGTTTATGGCTTTGGAATATGTACACATCCGCCATTTCCCACTTTTCTTTGGGCTGAGTACTACTGGTACATCACACGGACTAAGGCTCTCTCTTATCAACCCCTTATCCATCAATTCCTTCACTTATCTCCCACTTCTGCATTTTCCTGAGGAGTTAACCTATATGCTGCTTTATTCGGAAAAATCGCACCATGTATTAGATCAATATGATGACTAATACTCCTGATTGGTGGTAATGCATTTGGAAACTCATCAACAATAATATCAACACAATAATTTAGTATATTTTTAATTTCTTCAGGCAGATCATCTAAATTTGTAGAAGTCAAAATTACCTTTGGTTTGCCCACAACAACAAATTGTAACTCTACGTCCTTCTTTACCACTCATTAGCATAACACTGTTTCCAGGTGCTTCTTTGTCTGCTTCATTCCTTAAGGGTAGTAGTGTGTGTGTATTCCCATCCTTCTCTAGGGCATAAGTATTTCTTTGACCATCATGAACAACTTTTCGATCAATCTTCCAGGGTATTCTCAACAATATGTGGCATACATCCATTAGCCTTACATCACATAAGATAACATCTTTGTAGGTACCAATTTGTATCTCTACCTTGCATTGCTCTGTCACAAGAAGATAATGTACTTTTTGCAGCCATGATGCCTTATATGGAGTAGGGTGTACCATTTTTACCAATTCTAATTTGTCCACCATCTCTGTGGAAACAAGGTTATCAGTGCTTCCACTATTAATTAACACTTTGCAGCATTTCCCCTTGGACTTGCATATAGTCCTGAATATGTTCTTCCTCTGAACTGAATCTTCTACTTATTTTTCTGCTTTAAGCAATACCCTTTTCAATAACAAGGATTCTCCCGCTTTGAGTGGTTCTTATTTTCCCAAAATCTGAGGAATTTCTTCCTTTGCTTCAACAATATTCACATTTCTCTGAGTTTGACTTATTGTGAGGACAATCCCACAACCCATGTTTCCATTCACCACATGTAAAGTACCGAATCTCTCTTCCTCAGCCTCTACCTCTAGGTATGGGCCTTCCTTGACCAAAGTCTCCTCTCTGTGGTGGTATACTATTATAACCTCCTGCTTCACTCTAAGAATGCTGAAATCTGGGTTTGAATACTCCTCTTCCTCTTACTGGATTTTTCCCTCTATTTCTTTGGCTTTGCTTCCTCTGTATCTTATCCTCTACTTTTAAGGATGCTTGTCAGAATCTTCAATTGTTTTCATATTTAATAAACTGATCTCATCCTAGATATCATACCTCAAGCCATTTATGTATCTGGATACTTTCTCAACATCATCTTCCACATGTCTAGCTCTGATATTCAACCTGTAAAAATCTTCTGTATATTCTTTCACTGTCATCCTTTTTTGCTCCAAATTCTGTAATTTCTTAAAGATTTAACTGATAATATTTTGGCATAAAATTACTCTTGAATTTACTTACCATTTTATTGCATTGCTTGATTTTTGGCTTTCCTTTTGTTTGTCTAGATACCTGTAACTCTTCCTACCAAATGGCTGCATGGCCTTTCAATCTGATAGTCAAAAATTTCACTTTCTTTTTGTCTTCGACTTCTTCAAAGTCAAATTAATTGTCTAATGAACTGATCCAGTCCATTAATTCTTCCACATTGAGATTTCCATCATACAAAGGCACCTCTACCTTTGGTCTTCCGCTTGCCTTCATCAACATCTTGAGAACTTTCATTGTCTCGTTCTCTTCATCTTCTTCTTCTTCTAAAGGTTCTTCTGCAACTTGTCATCTCCTTCATTAGGCGCTCTCCTTTGGGCAACTTCCATCATCTCCATCCTTGCAGGAAGGCATTGAGCCTGCTCCATTAGAATCAAATTTTCTACTGGTCTTCCTCTCCCTATTCCAGCTGCTCTTCTAGGTGGCATCTTGCCGAATTAAAATCTATTTCAATCAACACTCTGATACCAAAAAAATGATGTACAGACGGTATTGTTCCCATGCAAAACTCAAATAATACATTTTTACTGCAAAAAAAATCAAATTGGCCCTTTATAACTGTATCGCACTTTCCAAAAAATATGGTTACTTAGCATATCAGGTATTGCTACTTACAACATGTAACTTGTGATAACTTAACAATAAACATATAAATCACTGACAACGACGTGCCTATAAGTTATATTCGCGTGATGCGATATTTCGCTATATTTAAGAATTGTGATGTGATAATAAATTAAGTTTGGGGATTTGCAATGCAAACATAAAAAGTTGGGTTTCTGCCGAAATCACAAAACACAGGTTTGCAATAAAAACACATAATTTTTCCTAATTTATTTTAAGACTTGAACTTGATTTATAACACGGCAAGGCACTAAAATAGGTTTAATTCGGATTTCTGAAGCGAAGACAATAAACCATAAAAACAGAAGGATAATACCCGGATTTTAACTCTTGTTGTAAGTGATCCTTAGTAGGTTTTTTGGATGAGTGCACAAGCACAAAAACAATTAGTTGCACATCTATAATTCAATCAATTACTTAGAAAATAAAAATTACAGAGTTCTTTTTCCCTTCTCGACTTGATTACAACAATCTTCACTCTCTTTGTCCTCTTTGTCTCTCTCTCTCTCCTTTCTTTCACTCTATCATTCCTTTCTACTAAATGCACTCACTATTTTTAACAAACTAACAAATAAATCCTTATTCCAAGGTTCGATGCATTTCATTGTAACAATATTATCTTTTTTCTCCTAATTTAGAATTTCTCTTACTATTACAATAAACGAAATAAAAGAAAATTATTACAATAAATAATTAAAAATAAATTCGAGAGATCCAAACCTCTCTACTAAAAGATAATTTTACCACACAAGTCGGTGAAATTCATCTCATGTCATCTCATGCGATGCTCCTGCATCATTTTGGCTCGTATATCCCAGAAGCCTCTTCGTCATTTTTCCCCTCCGAGGGAGAATTTTTCAGCTCCACAACTCATGATACAGGTAGTGGAACTTAAATACCATCTAGTTATGTTGCATCCACACTCTCACATGGTTATACCTATTTAGGAAACCCAATCTCTGGAGCTTTTGGTGGTACACCCTTATTTCCAGATCCTGTTTGGTCAACATGTATTCCTCCATCTTCCTGCTCGTTTGTTTCAAACATGGCCATGGTGTCTCAACCTTTCATTCAACCGACAGTCACCATTGGTCAAATGACTGTGTTGTTTGGATCCTCTGTCCCCTTTTCACCATATACGATTACTGCAATTCCACCATTGAGTGGGAAATCCACGGTTTCGTCCGTGCGTGGGGGGAAATCTAACCCTATCTATGTACTTCCCCTTTTGGGTGGGGGGAAGCCCAGTTCTTTATCTATTCCTGGGGAAAGTTAGCCTCATGTTCAATATTCCTAGGTTCAACAACCCTTTCCACAACGGAACCCAATATATTCATATATTCAACATCCAAAAATTCCTAATGTTCAAAGGTCGAATGTAAAATATCATCACTACGTCCAAATGCCCTAGCCTTTGGTTATTTATCTTGTGAAAAATCCTTAGTTTGGATCTTGTTAGACTCTTGTATTTCACAATATCACTAGGTGACTGATTGTTTTCTGAGGTTTTTAATAATGAAAATAATATTCCATGGCTATTATTTATTTTCAGGAAAAAAGGGAAATCCTGACTGTCAAGAGCTTCAAAAGAATATATCCGCCTTTTAGTTCAGTTGAAAGAGGAAACTATTACTGATTGTGTGTGATGGTGGGAAAAATCCACTCATTCATTCCATTTCCCTCTTCTCCCCATCATTTTCTGTGTTCCTAAGTCCCATGCCTCATTCCTTTCAAAACCCATAGTTGAGCGCTTTGAATCTCTTTTAAACTCAAAACCCTCTTCATGTTGCTTGATACATGTATATATATCATATAAACCACAAAGAACCTTACCCCCCTGTCCTTACCTTTTCGCATCCGCACTCCGCAACCATTATCATTCTTCCAAGTTTGAGTACAACGAAGGCTCGTATTCATCGTGCTCAGATCCAAAGAAAACCCAGAAGCACAAATTGCATGAGATTTATACCAAGGAGTGCCCCCGAAAGCAGTCTCGTTAAATACACTCACTCGCAAATTGATGGTTGACATTAACTACGAGAACACTCTCTTCAAATTCCAAAAAACCGCTTCAGTGCCCCCAAAAGTGGTTTCAGGTTTTGATAAAGGAAATTACATGGTGATAGCTGGAGCCCACACCCTTTAATTTTAAATCAAAGAAAGATGATAAATGACATATTTTCTTTAAAATAACTTAAGGGTTTTGGAGGAGGTGCAAAGGGGAAAATAGGCGGTCAGGATCAAAGCGCATAATGGACGTGGAGAGATGGACGATGAAGATTAAATCACAAATTGAAAATTGAAAAGTTTATAGGATAGGCACGAGAGGTAAATTTTAAAATCGCCGAAGTGCAATATGCGATGGGGCCCAATCAAAAATCACAAATCACAAGTTTTAAAGAATAATGAGGGGGTAAATGTTAAATTGGCCGAAGTGCGATATGCGATGATGTGGCAAGGTGACGTGGCAAGATGACATGGTAGTGACGTGGCAAGATGACGTGGAAGTGATGTGGCAGTGATGTCGCAAGGTGATTTGGGAATCTGACGTGGCCCCAACCCCACAGATCATAGTTGATTTATGATGATGTGGCAAGGTGAAGTGGCAGATGACATGGCAGTGAAATGGAAAGGTGACGCGCTATGGTGACATGGCAGATGACATGGCCATAGCCTGCATACTACACATTGCAATTTTTAAAATTTAAGTGCAAAGGGTAAGTGTTATAATCGTCGAAGTGCGATGTGCGATGCGGTGGAGTTTGATCGCAAATCACAAATCACAAGTTTTAAAGGATAACCACAGAGGGTTGATGTTAAAATCGCCGAAGTGCGATGCGGTGGGGCCTGATCACAAATCACACATTGCATTTTTTAAAGGATAACCATGGGAGGTAAGTGATAAAGTTTTCGAAGTGCGATGTGTGATGCCAGGTGGGACCCGATCAAATAGTGAACATCGCAAGTTTTAAAAGATAAGTGCTAAGGAAAAGTTAAAGAAAAAAAAATGAAAAGTGCGATGTTGGCAGGGATGCAATCTGGTTCCAAGATGAAATATAAAGGATTTCATGTCTGGGCTTATGAGGTTTGTGCACCGTTTTATGAAGAAATAGACAAAACATGGTAGGAATACTTGTGATAGAATACATCCCAACAAGGAGCAAAAGGGGCAGTGAACACATCAAGCACAACTATTGATTCAAGCACCTCATCAATTTAATAATCCCACAACAGTTTTATGAAGATGAAGAGCCAAGGTGTCGGAGCCTTCCTCGCCTCTTCAGCATCAAACCGGCCAAATCTTGATCATTGAAAAATTAATAATAGACTGCTAAAGCCACCGTTGGAGGCCAAGCTTGTCTTATCACCGCCTGCATGTTTCCACTTGTCCAGTTTCTGATTGAATGTAATCACTATGGTAGACAGATTAACTGACTTAAGTTTTTTATAAATATTGTATGCATTAGCAGTATGAGGGGGCCCCAGAAGGGAACAACCATTGTAATAGACTCATTCGGTTGTAAGCACTCTCTTGTAGATGAATGAAGGATTATGCTGTTTTCCAGATTATTGTGTTATGATCTATGGTGAAGTGCTTCTCCCATGTAATTTGTGATTCTTATGTTTTACACACTGTTTTATTTTCTTTACTACAAATAGAAAATTTTGTGTAGGATTTACCATGGGGTACCTTGCTCAATCTTGAAATAGTACATTATGTTTTCCTCTGAGACAAGAATGTAGAATTTAGAGACGGTCCTCTCTGCATTCCCGTTGAACCTTAATATCTTCCTCCTTTTCCATTTCACTAGCTGTAAAGATCCATTGACATGGCTAGCTTTCGTGGTTGCACCTGACCCTAGTTATTCATCCATTTGAATCTGTTTCCACCTGTTTGACTCCATAGCCCAATGGCCCCCTTTTGCTGCCTCAAACAAATCTTCAAAAAACCCCTATGCACTAATAGCTGGCCTAAAATGCCCCTATAAACAAAGCTATATCTATTAGAGAGAGCCCTCTCCGAATCTAGGAAGGCTAGGTCCCGGGTTTCAAAGCGGTTTGATGTTTCCCTCCATAGTTTTGTCCTCAGCCTTTGGAATTATGGGGTGCTAACATAATGATGACTCCACTGAGGATGGAATTTATCTTCCTCAGAAATTACATCAAATTTCAGATTTGATTACTGATGGTGGACAGTGACTAGACACAAGAAGGCTACAATTATTTACCTGGTGACTCCATGATTCAAAGAACCCATATTTTGAGCATTCATGGCGACTCGACAACATGCTGACCAGAGTTCCTGCTAAACAAGATGACAAGGTTTGTGGTAGACCTTCTATCTAGTGAAGTTTTAAATGCATTCAAGAATCAATTATCAAAATTTCAGCTTGATGAAGATTTCCTAGAGGCTGTGTTTCTCATTTTGAAATCAAAAAAATTTAGTCCTGAAGCTAGAACATGTTTTCTGGAGATAGTTGTTGAATGGTATGAAACTGTTATTGAACTTTTGAAATTCCAAATTCATTCATATAAATTCTTAGATCCTAAAGAATTCTTGGAAAATCTTCCTCCCCCTAAGAAAGAGGAAATTGTACTACCTCTTGAATTACATATTGAGGATGATTGTGCTTTCAATTACCAAACAGAAGATGAGGTTTCAAGGTTTAATACTGAGGATATAACTGATCAACTAGTCATTGAAGGCCTAGAAGAAAATATTTTACATCATGCTTTTATTGACCCTATAACATATTATATGGAGGTTTTTTTTAGCTCAAGTTTTCAAACATGTATTATTTATAAGGATCAAATACATCAAAATTTTCCATTACATATTATAACTTTGGTTATGAGGACACATAATCAAGTTATACTGTTGATTTTCCTGACA
Organism: Pinus albicaulis; assembly: GCA_034641835.2. NCBI lineage: Eukaryota > Viridiplantae > Streptophyta > Pinopsida > Pinales > Pinaceae > Pinus > Pinus albicaulis. Next base: position 70,319 of record JAXQQM020068065.1, read on the forward strand.
AGCAGTCAAGTTGTCCATCTGTTTCTGCTGCTACTTGACCGAATGCACTGGCATTATTGTATCATTTAGAACAAGCTCAATTTCAATAGAGTAGGGTAGGAAGGTGTGCAAATAAGCTCAGTACTCTGAGAATTTTTCCAATTGTAGTTTCAGATTTCTTTCTAGTCTTTAGTGCAAGTATGTTCTAGACTTCAGTCTACAAAGAGTGTTGATTTTGAACAGAGCCTTCTCAACCACAGAGGTTTTTGTAGCAAATTGAGTTGCAGATTTGGGATTGGCCCAATGGATTAGGCCACTAGTCTACGGTGTTCTTGAAACCTCCTGAAGGAGCTGCCATCCCCGACTGGAGCCACTGTTAGACTTGTGTATTTATTGATATCACTAGGTGACTGATTATTTTCTGAGGTCTTTCATAGTGAAAATAATATTCGATGGCTATTATTTATTTTCAGAAAAAAAGGGAAATCCTGATCGTAAAGAGCTTCAAAAGAATATATCTACCTTTCAGTTTAGTTTAAAGAGGAAAGTGTTGTTGATTGTGTGTGATGGTGGGAAAAATTTCGTCATTCATTCCATTTCCCTCTTTTGCCTGTCATTTTCTGTGTTCCTAAGTCCCACACCTCATTCCTTTCAAAACCCATAGTTGAGTACTTTAAATCTATTTTAAACCCAAAAAACTCTTCAGGCTGCTTGATACATGTATATATATCATCTAAACCACAAAGAACCTTACCCCCCCTCCTTACCTTTTCGCATCCGCACTCCGCAACCGTTATCATTATTCCAAGTTCGAGTACAATGAAGGCTCGTATTCATCGTGCCTAGATACAATGAAAACCTGGAAGCACAAATTGCACGAGATTTATACCAATTATTCCCCCCGCAAACAGTATTGTTAAATATTCTCACCCGCAAATCGACGATTGACATTGCTTGTGGGAACAGTCTCTTCAAATTCCAAAAAATTGCTTAAGTGACCCCGTAAATGGTTTTAGGTTTTGATAAAGGACATTACGTGGTGATAGCTGGAGCCCACACCCTTTACTTTTAAATCAGAGAAAGCAGAGAAATGACGTATCTTCCTTAAAAGACTTAAGGGTTTTGGAGGAGGCGCAAAGGGAAAATAGGCAGTCAGGATCAAAGCACAGAATGGAAGCGGAAAGATGGACTGTGGAGATTAAATTGCAAATCACAAATCACAAATTTTATAGGATAGGCGCGAGAGGTAAATGTTAAAATTGATGAAGTGCGATATGCAATGTAGTGGGGTCCGATCGCAAATCGCAAATCACAAGTTTTAAAGAATAAGTGCAGAGGTAAATGTTAAATTTGGCGAAGTGTTATATGCGATGATGTGGCAAGGTGATGTGGCAGTGACGTGGCAAGGTGATGTGGCAAGTTGACGTGGTATCTGATGTGGCTTGGACCCCAAAAATCACAGTTGATTTATGATGAGGTGGCAAGGTGACGTGGCAGCTGACGTGGTAGTGAAGTGGCAAGGTGATGCAGCAAGGTGACGTGGCAGATGACGTGGCCTTGGCTTACATACTGCACATTGCAAGTTTTAAAATTTAAGTGCAAAGGGTAAGTGTTATAATCGCCGAAGTGTGATGTGCGATGCGGTGGGGCTCGATCGCAAATCGAAAATCACAAGTTTTAAAGGATAACTGCAGAGGGTTCATGTTAAAATCATTGAAATGTGATGTGCGATGTGGTGGGGCCCAATCACAAATCACAAATCGCAAGTTTTAAAGGATAACTGTGGAGGGTTCATGTTAAAATCGTCAAAGTGCGATGTGCGATGTAATGGGACCCGATCACAAATCGTAAATCACAAGTTTTAAAGGATAAGCATGAGAGGTAAGTGATAAAGTCACCAAAGTGTGATGTGTGATGCCAGGTGGGACCCGATCGCATAACGCACATCACAAGTTTTAAAAGATAAGTGCTAAGGAAAAGTTAAATAAAGAAAAATGCAAAATGCAATGTTGGTATGAATGCGATGTGGTTCCAAGATGAAATATAAGGGATTTCAGGTCTGAGCTTATGAGGTTTCTACGACATTTTATGAAGAAATAGGAAAAACATGACAGAAAGACTTGTGGTAGAATACAACCTGACAAGGAGCAAAAGGGGAAGCTAACACATCAAGCACAACTATTGATTCAAGTACCTCATCAATTTAATAATACCACAATGGTTTTCTGAAGATGAAGAGCCAAGGTGTCAGAGCCTTCCTCGCCTCTTCGGCATCACACTAGCCATATCCTGATTCTTTCACAATTAATAACAGAATTCTAAAGCCATTGTTGGAGGCCAAGCTTGTCTTATCACCACCTGCATGTTTCCACTTGTCCATTTCTGCTTGAATGTAATCATTGCAGTAGACAGATTAACCGACTTAAGTTTTTTATAAACACTATATGCATTAACAGTGTGAGGGGGCCATGGAAGGGAAAAGAAATTGTAATATACTCATTTGGTTGTAAGTACTCTCTTGTGGATGACTGAAGGATTATGTTATTTTCCAGATTCTTGTGTTATGATTTATGATGAAGTGCTTCTCCCATGTAATTTGTGATTCTTCTATTTTACACACTGTTTTATTTTCTTTACCGTGGATAGAAATTTTTGTGTAGGATTTACCATGGGGTACCTTGCTCAATCTTGAAACAGTACATATGTTTTCCTATGAGACTGGAATGTATAATTCAGAGACGGTCTGCTCTGCATTCCCTTTGAACCTTAATCTCTTCCTCCTTTTCCATTTCATAAGCTGTAAAGATCCATTGACATGGCTAGCTTGCCTGGTTGCACCTAACCCCAGTTATTCATCTGTTTGAATCTGTTTGCACCTATTTGACTCCATAGCCTAATGGCCCCCTTCTACTACCTCAACCAAATATTCAAACAAACCCCTATGCACTAATAGCTAGCCTAAAATACCCCTATAAATAAATCTATATCTAACAGAGAGAGCCCTCTCTGAATCTAGGAAGGCTAGGTCCTGGGTTCCAAATCGGTTTGATTTTTCCCTTCATAGTTCTATCCTCAGCCTTTAGAATTATGGGGTGATAACATATCTTACATCCAAGCTGGTCCGAATCTCCTTCTGGGTCAATTTGGTCCTTTCCCTCGTCAGTCTGGTACTTAGTACCAACCTTTTCCTCAAGGTCAGTACCAGAAACCCAGACTGGGCCTCAACCTCGTGTTTAATTTCAACAAGTTCCTCAGTACCAGTAGGCTTAACCAGGGTAATATCAACAAACCCAGCAAGGTCCTTATCAATAATATATTTAGCAAGGTCCTTACCATCCATGGGGGAAATATCCATATCCGGGTCAGAATCTACCCTATTGGGGCCAGAATCCTTATCAATCAGGTTGGAACCCCCAACATTTATCGCTTCATCATTCTCCTTTACCGTTCTTGGCTACGTTGGAATTGCTGGATGTGTCGAAGCTCACAAATGACCCCATCCAACATCAGCTACATCATCTGTTAGCTCTCAGGTGTTCATGGATGGAACACAATCTGTTGCCATCACCATGAGAATGAGAGATCATCCCAATCCGTTTAAGGCTTCTGTGGAACCAGAAGTCCTAGATCACTCTTCCTCTTCCGCGCCTCCTACCTCTAGTCCTCTCCAAATTGAGATACCGAGTAATGACTCCATCATCCAACCACCCCCAAAAGGTGTTATTTGGAAATCATATTACTATTTGAATGTGAGAGCAACAAAACACTACAATATTGTAGAAGACGTGGCTTAGGCACCTTCGATGATGTCAGCTTTGGAGGTCATTCAGTCGTGCCCATCACAAAAAAAGGCATTACTCACCACCATTAGAGGGATTGATCCTTCAGATTCCAATCTGATTATTTTCGATCTCGATAATTTCATTCCTTGCCTCTCATCTCATGTAGCTTTTCTGATTCAAGTTACTATTATGGGAAATAATATTCATCAGAATGTCATTGATGAAGGTGCTTCGACTTGCATCATGCTCATCGCATGGTGGAAAGCCATCGGCTCTCCCCCATTGAGTCATTCCTCAAATACCTTAGAAGATTTTTATGGTCAATGTTCTCATCCATACGCCATTCTCAAGGCATTTACCATCCTGTTGGAGGGGAAAATTATGAACATGGAAGTTGAAGTGGTAGATGAAAACTTGAACTACAATCTCCTTCTTGGATGTAGTTGGAAAAACACTTTGGTTTGTGTGGTCTCCACTCCCTTTCATCTCCTCTGTTTCCCTCATAAAGGGAAGACAGTAACTGTGGATCAGTTGGATTTCTTCCCCTCTGAGTCTTTAGCATACAACATTCCATATGTTGGGAAGGTCGCTACTCATGAAAACATTGGGCCCGATCTTTTCAAAGATTCATCTCTTGTGGGAGTTTTTCCACTTCCGCCTCCAAATGTTGCCTCTATCAATATGATCTCATATGGTCACGATCCATGGATTTTTCCCAATTTGACTAGATTGAGATTTTTTGTGATTCCATTTATCTTAGCCCAGCTGAGAAGATGTATCAAGATATCCTCATGGCTTCCGAGGCTGCATCCAAGACTAATACTCGATTGGTTTCATCCCTAGAAACTTATGTGGAGTCTCCCTAATTTTGTTTTTGGGACTCTGATGATCCCTTGAATGAGACTTTCCCCACTGACGATAGTATTGTGGAGGTCATGTCTCTCGAAGAAGCTCCATGGGATGATGGACATCATCGTTCCTCATTTCTCCCAATCCTAGGTGACATCTCTACCTATCTAGGATCCCATGCTTTGCCGGTACTGATTAACCCACTTCAGAATCCAGGTTTAATTCATGAAGTGTTGTCTGAAGGAAACATGGGAAAGATCACTCTGACCATTTTGATCGACATCTATGTTAAACCAAGGATTGTCGAGAGTGTGCATATCGGTGCATCTTGTTCTCCCGATGAGATCAATATATATAAGGAAATTTTTCAAGAGTTCTGTGATGTCTTCATTTGATCTTATGAATAAATGCCTAGCATCGATCCAAGTATCGTGGTGCATGAAATTCCCACGTATACGAGTTAGTCCTGTTCATCCGAGTAAGGCTACCACTATTAAGGTTGAAGCTTAAAAACTTCTTAAAGATGGTTTTATCTACCCCATACCCTTGATATAATGTGTCTCCAATATTTTTCCTATCAATAAGAAGCAAGGGACCATTAGGGTTTGCGTTTAATACCGAGATATCATTCGAGTTTTTCATAAGGAAAATTACCCCACTCCATTTATTGATTAGATCATTGATGAATGTGCCAAGAGTGAGATATTTTTCTTAATGGACAGTTTCTCTGGCTACAAACAGATTAAAATCGCTCCTGCTGATCAGCACAAAATATATTCTATCTGTCCATGGGGGGATTTTTCTTATAAGAAGCTCCCTTTCAGCCTAAACAATGTCATAGAAACCTTCTAATGAGCTATGTCTTATGCATTCCATGAAATCAAGCTATTGGTCTTCATAATATCAGGTTAAGTCCTCATAAGTGTGTCTTCTATGTCGAATGTGGATAGCTCCTAGGCTTTGTGGTGTCTAAAGAAGACATATGCATCAATCCTCTAAAATTCGAGGAAATTGTCAATTTACCTCCTCCTTCTTCCATTCATGAACTACAAAGTTTGCAGGGGAAAGCTAATTTCCTCTATAGATTTATACTAAATTACGTTGAGCTTGCCAAAGGCTTTACATGTTTGTTGAAAAATGGAATCCCATTTCTATGGGATGAAATTTCTCAGAGCTCTTTTGATGCAGTAAAGCAAGCACTCATCACAACTCCATTACTGCATCCTCCCAATTATCACCACGACTATTGCTTGTATTTGGCTGCCGCCGAAAGCATTATTGGCATGGTGCTAGTTAATGGATATTGTAGTAGCTGATATCCCTCCTAAGTGTGGAATGTTGTTATCTCTCTCATGGGGAGAAAAAATGCAAGGATCTCTAGAACTAGACATGTCTTATGCCACTATTTTAGTATTTGGTCAACCTAAGAAACTTTACAGAGATACATTAATGAAGTACATGGTTAGTAGTGTAGAAAGACCTCGAAATTATCCTATTTATTTTAAACCTACTGATATGGATTCTTTCATTTTATGTAATTCTAATTTTGGTATAGAGAACAACACAAAATTAAAACAAGAAAATAAATACCCAGACAGTGAAAACATTTTTCATGAATCAATGTGGCACCTAGATTTTGATGGATTAGTGAAAAAATTAGGAGCAAGAGTAGCAATTTGGATTCAAAACATGGAAAAAAACCATTCTGAAGATCATGCCTTTAGATTAAACTTCAAATGTACAAACACCATGGTAGATTATGAAGATTTGATTTTAGGACTGCAGATTGTTAGAAATTTAGGAGGAAAAATAATTTCTATCATGAGAGACTCTGA